>PVJA010002104.1:81133-112763 GCA_004027025.1 Myocastor coypus
TTCTTCTTCTTCTTCTTCTTCTTCTTCTTCTTCTTCTTCTTCTTCTTCTTCTTCTTCTTCTTCTTCTTCTTCTTCTTCTTCTTCTTCTTCTTCTTCTTCTTCTTCTTCTTCTTCTTCTTCTTCTTCTTCTTCTTCTTCTTCTTCTTCTTCTTCTTCTTCTTCTTCTTCTTCTTCTTCTTCTTCTTCTTCTTCATTCTTCCTTCTTATTTTTAAATTTCTTTTAAGAAATAAAACAATATTTTTATATGAACTTCTATCAGCAAGTAGAAGACATGCTCAACCTCGAAGGAGATTCAAGAAGAAATTAAAGCTGAGAATAAATCCATTTGTAATTGCAACACATTTTAAGGAAAACCCCACCACGTACGGAATTGAGCCCACGGGAAAACTTGATCAAATCAAATGGCTTGATATCAATCATTTGACTACGTCAGGCAAGTTTTCACACAGCTATTAACTGGGCTCTACGGCCTGGCTTACACATCCCATGGCACTTTTTTGTTTTTATGGAAGCATCCATTAAACACACCGGAGGAAGCCAATTTGCACTGCACACTGTTCCCTAGCCTTTCTATCTAAAATTGCAAACTACTTTTCTCCAATCCCTATGTGACCAGCTGAGTATGTGGGGTGTGTGTGTGCTGAGGGCATAGCTGGAGATGGAGGCCGTGCTTCTATTTACTCAGCAGGTATTGATCTCACTATCCGCTAATACGTTAACCTCAGTAGTAATTCCACAGCACAGTATTAATTCCCTACCAAGTAATGCTTTCCGGCATACAAAAGAGCAGGCCTTGTTAGCCAAGGAAATGCATTCTTTGTAGTGGAAGCTAGAAATGTCCTTTGGGCAGTGAGGCGCCAGGCAGGCTTTTCCTTACCCCCTGCAGATTTCCAACCTGATTTTGTGGTACGTAAAATGGTGCTGCGCTTCGTGGCCCCAGCAGAACGCAGCAAGGACAGCCAGGAAGGTCAGCAGCTTTCCAGGGAACCAGCAAACGTGCTGCTGGGGATTATCCCACTAGCAGTAGAGTAACTTCAGGGCCCAACTAGCAACAAATTTAGTTAAAAAGCAAATAATTATTCTTCCATATGCAGAGGCTAAGGAAAGCCTGTGTGCAGCTGGCTGCCCCATCATGCCTCTGGAGGGCATACACACTGGAACACGCCCAGAAGAGAGAAGGCAAACTGCGCTCCGTATGCTTGAAGCGGATGAAGCCCTTCTTACGGAGGAGTTCCCACACTGTGGTATTCACGTCTCCACGTCTTGTAGGATGTGATGATATAATCTATGTATGTTCTACAGTCACCGTCTTTCCTGCTCTTTTCTTCTATCTTACACTCAGGGAAAAAAAATGAGACAATTATTTATTGTATTATGCCAATCGAAAAAGTCCAGTTTCAAATAAAGACAAAAGTCGAAGAGCATCTGTTCTTAGACAAATGGCTGTCTAGGATTGAGGGGGAAGAAAGCCCGAACGCACAGGGGCAGTTTGTACCTGTTTTGGGGGTGGTTAAGATGATTTTATTCTTTTTTCTGTGAGGGCAGTTATAAGAATCCAGGCATGTGCACAAATTCATAGACGTGTGCATGCTCCCAAGTGGAGTT
Source organism: Myocastor coypus (assembly GCA_004027025.1). NCBI lineage: Eukaryota > Metazoa > Chordata > Mammalia > Rodentia > Myocastoridae > Myocastor > Myocastor coypus. Next base: position 82,740 of record PVJA010002104.1, read on the forward strand.
TTACTCTATAGAGTCTAAAGATGGATTTCAAAAACACTGAAGCCCTTGCTTTGTACCAATACGAGGAGATCCCCCTGCTCCAAAGATGCTGATACCCAGCATGTCACAGTCTTAATCAGCACCACTGTGGCATGATTACTCCGGCATCATTAGAGCATTATTACAGGATAGTTATTTGCAGTGCACCGCAGCACTGCCACTTCAGCGTCACCTAAGCCCCCTAAGCTTCCTAACGAACATAACTCTAATGAAAGCAGCTCATAGTTTCTCAGAAGCAGAAGCGGCCATGTTTCCCATTTTCTTGTCTTCTGCTTTGCTTCCCTAGGTGTGGGGCCGCTATATTTAAAGACATAGCTACAATGATACCTAATAGTAAGATCTGCCTCCTCTCATACAAAAGTATGGCTCACCATTAGTTATTTTCTCCTTCATTTTCCGTTCTTTTAAATAATAACTAGAAATTGTAGGAAAGCTTTGCCACCAGCCTCTCTGTCTGTCTGTCTGTCTGTCTGTCTGTCTGTCTGTCTGTCTGTCTGTCTCTATCCCCTCTCCCCTCCAAGCCACAAGGCTGAGGGCAGCAGCTTTGCCAACCCACGTGCTCCCGCTCCCCACAGCAAGCCCAGAAGCCATGGAGACACCAACCATGAAACTGTAAAACCAACTTTCCCCTTTCAAGTTGATTTTCTTAGGTGTTTTGTCAAAGCAACAGAAAGTTAACACAGGAGAGTCTACACTATTTTTCCCTTCAGTCTTACAAATCTTGCGCCGGTAACAAATCTTCAGCATGAAGCACCTGGGGAGAAGCTAGCCTCTCAAGTAATGTCTTAGTGTTTTTCACCAAGGATTTCTGGACATTTGGAATAACTACCTTGTGTCTAGGTGTTCCCTTCCAAAGCTTCACATGCTCATAGGTGGGGCTTTTCTTCTATCTAGGACATATCATACTGGGGCCAAGGGTACATGGCACTAAACTAGTTCACCAATTGGAATTAGCATAGTTCTGGGTGACATCACCCAAAACAATGACATCCAGATGGCATGAAAGGGAAAGGCAGGGTGCTGCTCTGCTGCTTGCTGCTCACAGCCTTCTGCCTGTCATACCCTGAACTGTTTCCCCTCTGTTATGCCCCTCTGCTAAGCTGCTTTGCCTTGGAGCCAGCCTACGTGGACTGAAACCTCTGGGAACTGTGAGCTGAAATAAACTTTCATCCTTTAACTTTGGGTGTAGGGTATTTTTTCTTAGCAACAAGAAAAGTAAGACATACTTTATTTTATTTTTACTTTCTTGCTCTATGGTCTTAGAATGTGATCCTGCTGGCTACAGAGACTAGTATTAGAGACACCAACCATGAAACTGTAAAACTAGTATTAGAGAGGTTCATGTCTTTATAGCATGGTTTTTGCTGATTCAATCTTCATTATTTTCCCTCATTCTGGAGTCACCTGGGATTGGTTGAGAGGTTAGCATTCGGTGCTCAGAAATACTGACTGGGCTGTGGGGACATGGACAGTCACCTACCAGGCCAAGCTCTCGTGAGCCCACTACTATGTCTGCTCTTGTCATTGGCAACCAGGACAGCAGCGACAGTCACTTCTATCCTAGAGCAACATTTCTTTGGCACTTCCCTCCAAAATGAAGCAAAGGTTCTCTCCATCTATTTCCCCAAACTTCAAGGAGTGTGGATGTGGGTGAAAGAGAAACGCATCACCCCCATCCAACTTCTCTGAGTAAATCAGAAGAGGCAAGGTGAGCACCCAGTTCCCAGGTCCTCCCTGGCCCGTCTCCCCTCTGAGGGAGGCTTTTATGTGCCCTGGGCAGAGACAATGCGAGCCTATCCAGTCAAGTCATCTTGCCATGACCAGTTTGTTGAATAAACAGGCCTTATGATATTATCCAAACACAGCTTTGTTTTGATTTGCTCTGTCCCCCCTAAGCCTTCTTCTGAGTTGGCAGTCTGCACCAGGATAAAACGTCTGGCAGTCCTCTGGCTTTCTTTTTGTTTTCTCCTTTGCATTCTATATGAACCTACGGTCACTAAAGCCACATGTTCTATCATTGTTGGTCTTTAGGATGCCCAGTCCTATGATAGAAATGACTCCCCCTGGTGCTCAGTCTCCCCTTTATGCTGCCGGAAGTATTCAGTGGAGAAAGCAGGTGTGGCCCTGCAGCCCTGTCCTCCCCACTGAGCCCCTCCATGACTCCACCTGAGCATCTCGTTGGGCCCTGGGCTTAGTGAGGACAGAGCACAAGGGCAGCCCTGGCTAAGCAGCTTGCTGTTCTCAGGCTGACTCATTTCCCGCTGGAATTCCATAGTGAGAAAACAAGCGATTGGTATCTTCCTTTGGGTTATCTCTTCCTTAGCTCCCAAAAGCTCCACCCCTGACCCCAGAAATGCAACTCTGTTCCAAGGGGTCCCAATTGCCTTCCCAAGTTTTGCACCCCTTGAAAGGGCTTGTTCAGCCCTTTGTCTCCCAGTGCAAGCCCAGCAGACAGTGATAAGCACCCAGGCTGCAGGAAGGCTGTCCCATACTGCAGCAGCCACCAAGGAGGCAATTTGCTCTCCCTCCAGATTTCCCAGGTGTGGTGTGGCCACCAGCGGGGTCTGCTTTGGCTGCCTACAAGGCCACACGCAGGAGCTCCTCCTCTGCCCTACCGCTAGAAATGCAGCTTGAGATTCAAGCCAAAGCTAGCCAAAGTAGGAGAAAACAGACAGTGGGGATCAGAACATATGATCCCCAGACGTGGCACCTTGGTATTTGACAAAACCACCGAAGCAGAAAGAACTGTCTGACCTTCTCCCATGCTTTGTCCCAGAAGCAGACCACAAAAGAATAGTCTGACTTTCCTCCAAAGTACATCACAACATCCTCATTTGAGATACCCTCCTATAGCCACAGCAAAGGAACACCCCAGTCTCTAAGACTTGGGGACTCAGAGGAGAATCTCAGAAAAAGGGTTCCACCAAATCTCCGAGTTTATTGCAATTAGAAAATACTTTCTTATGTGCAGTCTGACTTCTCTGTCTACATTTCAAACCCAGCATAAAAGCACCCAAGTTAGGGGAGGGGAAAATTACCAGAAGAAACTAAGAGGATTTTCCGAAGAAAACCAGCCAGCTTTGTGCCCTAATTGGCCTTCAGAGAGGTCAGGCTCCTACACTGTCAAAAACAAAAACAAGAAGTTCTCCTTTTACTGATGATTACATGGCAGAATGGCTTTCAAATCATCAGAAACATGGTTCTGAGTTGTAGGGGGCACCTACACATCTTAAAGGGAAGGGGTTGCAATTCGAGGAATGAATGCTCTAAGAAGGGCAGTCAAAGGGTCTTGACCCAGTGTTGGATGGAATAAGTAGTAAGTCCATTAGGCAGCAATAACCTTTCCTAGACAGGAACTCAAGGAGGCTGGGTCACCGTGCTGGCACAGGCCTAGGCTGCTGGAAGCGACGGTGGACTGTGGTCCGGTCTCTTAGCTCAGTGGTTTCAGTGGGCTCTCAGAGAACTGCTGCAGCTCTCAGGAGATGCCCCCCCAGTGCCCACCCACACAGGGGAGACAGTCAGGGGCAAGCCCAGCCTGCTGCAGAGCACCCTCCTCATGACACTGGCTTGCATGCTTTGGAGTCGTTCCCTCTCTCCATGTGACTATGGGGAGGGCTCTGTCACCACATCTATCCAGTTCGCTAAAGCGTCACATGGAGATCACAGCAGACAGAGCCCCTCTCCAACATCTCGGTGCATTGCCAGCCCATGCGCTGTACGAAGAAGGGAACCATGGGAGCTTGAGAGCCCACAGGGTGGAAATCAGCCTTGTTTGCTTCTCTTTGCATTTTGGTTTGCCTGCCACCACTGAAGATGAGGTCTCATCTGAAATAAAACACATGGTGGGGAAAGAAAGATGATGTTTAAGAAAATCAGTACACCTCTGTTATGGTTTGTGTCTAGTTGTCCCCCCAGAGCCTCATGTAACCATGGGATGGGGAGTTTGAGACTTGACTCATGATCCCCTGGGATTATGCGTTTTAGTACTGATGGGATTATGGGTCTGAGTACTACTGGCACCAGGGGTGCGGCCTGAGGTGGACAGGCTGAGACAGAGATCCTGAATGTAATAGAAGAGGCCCTCTCTCTGTTGCTCTCTGCTGCCCTGGTTGGTCGGTTGCCGCTGTCACCACTGTATTACTGTCCTGCTACCATGAACTGCTGCTCTCTGCCATGTGCCTCTCTGCCTTGGTACCAGCCAAGTATGGACTGAAACCTCCAGTCACTGTGAGCTAAATAAACCTTTCCTTCCTTCATTTTGGGTGTCGGGTATTTGTCCCAGCATCGAGAGAAGAGTAACTGAGACACCCTGCACTGATTTGCTACCGCGTCCCTCCAGCCAACGGCCGTTTTGCATACAAAGCACCAACCCCAACTGTGGACCCCTAGGAAATGTTCGATGAAAGAGTGGACTTTATTTCTGAGTAATATGATCTTCATGTGATATGTACTTCTGGCCAGGAGGCAATGAAGTAAGTAATATCTGAATAAATGCATTCTATTTTAAAATAGCACTTGTATTTTCCTTTATAATATTGTATTAGTTACTTTTTGCTCGTTGCTGGAACAAATACCCAACACTCAAAACGAAGGAAGAAAAGGTTTATTTAGCTCACAGTTCGTAGAGGTTTCAGTCCATGTTCGGCTGGCCCAAGGCTGAGTGGAGCAGGGCGGAGAGCATCCAGTTCATGGAGGCGGAACAGCAGCAAAATGGCAGCAGAGGCAGCCAGTCAATTAGGGCAGCAGAGCAGCAGCAACAGCTAGAGCTCCAGTCTGTCTCTCTGTCTCTCTTTATATTACATTCAGGCTCTCCGCCTTAGCTCCCGCCCTAGGCTACACCCATAATCCCGGAAGTACTTCCACCCATAATCCCATCAATACTAAAACCTACCATCCCAGGGATCATGGATCAAGTCTCAAACTCTAGAAGTCCCCGCCCAATGACTCCATGAGGCTTTGGGGGGACAACTAGACATAAACCATAACAAATATATACTTTGAATGACACTTTGAAAATGCATAACTTCAAAAGTAAACTCACCTGTCATCCCATGACTCAGAAACCCGTGCTGTTCATGTGGGACTGGCCACACGGTTCCTTAGAAGCAGAATATCGTGACCCTGGAGGCTTGCCCAGGACATGAGACAGGGAGTTGGGTGCCTTTGTCAACTTTCAGCAAGTGTGTTGAGCTCAAGTCTGTGCTTGGCACTGCGCTGGGCCCTGGGCTCTGAGCCCCGAGCCACGCAGACACGGTTCCTGCTCTCCTGGAGCTTGTGGCTGAGATGGGGGAGCACACACCACGCACACGCCACGCACGGTGTGCAGGTGTGCAGACAGACCCAGTGGGGCAGATAGGGCTGCACGCGGTGAGGGAGCGGGCGGGCAGACAAGGGCACGTGTGGCCGCAGGCAGCTGGTGAGGGGCCTCTCCGTGCCAAGCAGGAGCTGGCCGAGGGTAGGCAGAGGAAAAGCAGCCCACGAGCAGCAGAAACAGAAGCCACACTGCTCAGATCTGTCAGATCACACTGGCACTTCCGGTTTCTGTGCTATTTCCTAAACCACTGTGTCCTTCCGAGGGCTTCTGAGTGCTGCACCTCACCTGTGATCACCTCCTCAAGAACTCTTCCCAAAACTGCCTGGCAGAGGCCCCTGCGTGCTGTGTGGCCACCACACCCACCCTACTCCCCATCCATCAGTCCACCACTAGTCTCTCCTTTATGATTTTCACTCTCACCCAGTCCCAACCTGTTGACCCAAATGCGGTGACAATGAAAGCAGTAACTACCATTTACTGAGCTCAGTGTGCTAGGTTCTAAGCAGTGCAAACCTCACACCAAGCCTAGGAGATAACCTCACAGAGGTTAAAGCTCCTCCCCAAAGTCATGTGAGGCAGAACCAAGATGTGGCTTCATGACTTCAGCTTGGAACAGTTCCTGGCTGCAAGGGGAAGGCCATAAGAGACATTTTTCTTGGTTTGACACTTAATAAACTATCATTACTGTTGAAAAAATAACATTTTTTGTGCAGGTTATTTTAAAATAAAAATATTACATTGTATAATGCTGGATTTATATAGCCACAAAGCATGACATGTATACTCAGAAGGCAACAGCCTTTCCTTTAAAGCACATCATTGAAGTCTGCCACTGTGTTTAAGTTAGATTTAGAGGCCTAGCACTAGACAGCTTGTGCTGGAACAGCACTGCACAAAACCCGACCTCAACTGTTGTAGTTTGTATCTAGTTGCCTCCCCAAAGCCTCACGTAAATCATGGGGGCTGTCAACCTTGTGGCTCCAGGGGCAGGGCTTGAGAGGGTGTGGCCAAGGGAACCATTAAACTGACAGCTTGCACTGTCAGAGCACCCCCGCCCCAAGCGGTGGTCTCTCTGAGAGGTATGGAGCAGATCATCCTAGACATGGCAGCATAGAGTCTCGTGGTCTTGCTATGCAGTTCAGGCTGCTTTAAATTATGAAACCTCCAGTAACTGTGAGTTAAATAAACCATTCCTCCCCTAAGCTTGTGTGTTGGGTATTTGTCCCAGCAATGAGAGAAACATAACTAAGGCAGACTGTGCAGTCTGAGCACACTGCCCCAGTTGACTCTGGGACTGGCACGTCTTTTGTTATCTCTGTTCCTTGTATTATATCTGTTCCTCTAGTAAAACCCTGACTAGTACAGAACTTGATACCAGGAGAGTGGGGTCGTTGCTGTGGCTCTATCTGACAATGTGGGTTACAAGCTTTTGGCAATGGCTTATGGGAAGAAATAGGAAAGGTTTGGAGATGTTGCCTATGAGCAAAGCACTGGAACAGCTTTGGCATTTCTGTAGGGGAGGTTCTAGTCAGAGCTCAGGCCAGAAGGTTGATAGAAAGCCGACCTGTAAAGACTAGGCTGGGGAAGTTCCTGCTGGAAAGGACTGCATTGGCTGTTGGACTCCAGATCATTTGTGTTTTGGCTTGGCCCAAACTTTGGCAGAGTTTTGCCCGTGTCCAGAGACTTTGCCTGAGACTGAGATTAAACATGGAGGACTAATTAATTTTTCAAAGAAAATTTCAAGGCAGTCAAATATTGGGACAGTGGCATGATTATTGCTGGGGGATCTTAGTCAAACTCATGTTGAGAATGAAGAGCAAAGAGCCCAGCAGAATAATTTATAATGTTGTGAGTTTGGCCAGAAAGAAAGCACCAGGAAGGCTGTGGACTGCAAAGATGGAGCTGAGATCTCCACTGCCCAGGAGGAACAGGAGAATAGAAAAAACGTCCTGAGGGCATCACAGGAGGTGGCACATTCTCGCCCTTTGTAGCCTCAGAGGCACAAGGGTGAGAGACTTTGTTTTGGGGAGAAAGTGGCAGAGCCTCATGTTCCAGAATGTAGGCAGTGGCCACGCCAGATTAGAGAATGGCACCAGCATAGGGAATTTGCTTCTTGGAATCAGGGTCAGAGTGCTCAGAAATCCAGGCACTCAATCCCTACAGCTAAGAGAGAAGGAAGCCTGGCTACTGCTCCAGCTGGCAGCAGACCTTGACGTCATCCACATGGTGTTGGTTTTAGGTGCATGCAGAATGCAGGAGTTCTGAGGTTAAGAAGGCTTCCACCTCAATTTCCAAGGAAGGCCTGGAAGGCCAGGCAGTGCGCCCCGGAGAGGGCAGTCTGTGAAGCTGTGAGTGAGAAGCCTACTTCATGGAAAACCCAGAAGTTTGGAAAAACCAGAAATGTGGATTATCTAAGGAAAACTGCAAAGAGGGAGCAAAACCAGCCTAAGAGAGAAGCCCATGGAAGCTAAAACCACCAGCAATGCCATTGGGTGGAGCCACAGAGAGCTCACAATTTGCCACAGAGTGCTTTGGATGTTCCACATGGAACTATAGGACTTAATGTTTGCCCTGATAGATTTTGGACTTGTTTTGGCCCCAGTGGTTGGTGTATACCTTTTGGAATGACAGTATTTATCTTCTGCCTTTGAATGTTTGATGTATGTAATTTTTCATTTGTGTAGGTGCTCACAGTTGAGAGTTTGCCTTGGATCTTGGAGGAGACTTGGGACTTGGACTTTTCAGCAATGCTGAAACTGTTGGGACTTTGGCAACTCTTAGAGATGGACTAAAATGCCTTCTACAGAAAGGATGTACATGAGACTTTGGGGGTCCAGGGGCAGAATGTTGTGGTTTGATCTAGTTGCCCCCCACCTCAAAGCCTCCTATACATCATGGGGCTGTCAATCACGAGGCTCCAGGGGTGGGGCTTGAGAGGGCACGGCCAAGGGAACCATTAAACTGACAGCATGAGCTGTCAGAGCTCAGAGCCAGTAGTGGTCTCTCCGAGAGGTATGGAGCAGATAATCCTGGACACAGAAGCACCCAGCCTCTCCTCCTGACCCTATAAAGCAGGGACAGCATCTTGAAACCTCCAGTAACTGAGCTAAATAAACCTTGCCTCCGCTAAGCTTGTGTGTCAGGTATTTATCCCAACAATGAGAGAAAAGTAAGTAAAACACCAACTATACATAGTAAGGCTCGAAACCAGGCTGCAGGCTCCGTTTGGATTTGCTGCATGTCTCTGTATTTCCAAGCCTTTTCTTGCTTCACACCCATTGACATCCCATGGGTCCAAGCAGGTGACATAGTCAAGCTGAATATCAGTAGGACAGAGAGGTACATTCTGCTTCTGGTGGGGTGAGCTGTGGTCACCTGTGGAAGGCAATCACACGCAAGTCACATGGAAAAGGACACAGGGACAATAAAGAATTGGGGACAACAATCAGTTCTGTTCTAGGCCTAAACACCTTTAATTATATCGTTTCCTTTTCATTAGGTTTAAGCCACTTTTTTTTTTTTTTTCCAATGTATTTACTACCGGGTCTCACTACATAGGCCAGACTCATAGTGATTCCGCTGTTTTCAGCCTGCCAAGCACTGGGATCACAGGCACACATGAGCAAGCCCAGTCTCAATCTCTGTCCCAGCATGCCCTGGGGGTGGGGCTGACATGGGGACGGGGAAGGAATCCTGACCACTGTACTCTGCCCAAGCAAGAATTTTGGTCTGCTGAGTCATCTGGCCAGTCCATATACTTCTACTTCTTCTTTCTCTTCTTCCTCTTCTCCCTCTCCCTCTCCCTCTCCCTCTCCCTCTCCTTCTTCTTGATGTTTTCACTACTTCATTATGTAAGAAACTATAGATATTTTAGCATGGCCATGAATGAAATTCTGAGCATACCAAAATCTGGTAATTTCTTCCCTTAAAAAGGAAGTCAGGACCTATGACCCATTCTTAACATGAAGTGCTCATTCTCTCCTGTTTATTCCATGTTTTTCTTGTTCTTTCTCTTTTTCTAAATGCACCACAGTGCTTCTTAGGGCTGACTCTCAGCACTATCCTCAGCAGGATGGACAGAGCAGGAGGGTCACACAGGTTCCCTTCTCGGTAGAGCCCAGGTCCCACACCTGAAGCTCTGCCACATAGAAATGGTGAATTTCAAGCCTCTGACAGGAGAAGGTAGAAAGGCAGGAAGCACACAAGGTAGGAAGCTGAACAAATATAGGAAAGGTGTTCAAAAGACACAGGGCAGTCACGGAGTTAGACACACTAAACTCTCCAGTGCCCTGAGTTCAAAAAATACTTTCCACCTGGACCTGTCAAAACCAGCTTCCAAATTTGTCCTCCAGAATCTTACAAGAAAAGGCTTGGCTTTGTCCCACTGTTGCATAGTCATGCTTTTTTTTTTTTTTTTTTTTTTTTCTACCACAACAACCATACCAGCTCCTCTTTGGCCTGGTGCCTCCACATCATTTCTTTTTCTCCTCTGTACTGTCGTGTCTCTCCAGCTGTAAAGATTCTTCATTTCTTTGCTCCTCTCGCTATTCACAACTTTCTGTATCATCCTACATGAGTGTACCTGAAATGTCTTGTGAAATTATGGGTAAGATAAAATACATGTGGCTGCAAAAACTATCAATGAAGAAACTGCAGTGCCCTTTGGTTCACAGACCTGGTGGTGCTTGCAGGGAGCACAGGGAATAACGTGCAGCACTGGATCCATTTGCAAAACGGCTAGAAAAGAACAAGAGCTGCGCCTACCACACAGCTGCTTATGTCAGCCATTCCGCAGCAGGACTGTGTCACTTTTTTGAGGACTTTTGTCACTTTCAACATGTAAAACATAGGGCAGTGTAACATGATAGCTTTCAGAAATAGTTTGCATCATTAAAAAGATAGTAACAGGCTTACTGGAATCAATTAATTAATTCCTCTGTTTTATTGATCTTATCACTGCTGTTCTGTTTTAACAGAATTTAATGATTTTCCAATAAGTAATTAATGATGGCCTAAGTAGAGGAGCAAATATTGCAGTATTCATTTTGAGATCATCCCAAGTCTCCTGACCCCAAGTCAGTTACAATCACTGGGTATGAATGAGTGGCTCTGAGACTGTCACATACTGTAGATGACAATAGCACCTGTCGCCACAAGCTCTCAGGTAGATGAGTGCTCTCGTCCCCAGCACTGTGAGCCCAAAAGGAATTGTTTGTAAATTCACTGACTGTGAGTGAACTGTTCTAACACATTCTTATCATAAACTAAGTGATCTGAGGTTTGTCTTCTTAACATGTGTGTTATTATAAAACATATATTGGGACCTGAAAAGTGCCTTCTTCTAAAAAAATGTATTTGATTGTTGCAAGGTCTTAGTATGCAGCTTGGACTCATGGTGATCCTCCTGTTTTCAGCCTTCCTAGTGCTGGGATTACCAGGTATGCACCCGGAGGCAGTGGCTGGCTCAGCACATGCAGGGGGGTGGGGCTGGCACAGCATGACCGACCAGGAATCAAATTGCTGTCCCTACACTTGCCTAAGCTTACCTAAGCAGGTGCCTTTGTCCACTGAGATATTTCACTGGCCCCTTACATTTTTTTTAAAGTAGGCTTCACTTTTTAATTTTTTAGATTAATTCTATCTACCTGGGAAAGTTGGAATGCAAGTATACATTCACAAATCATTTAAAGATAAAATTATTATAGGAGGTAATCCAAAGTGTTCAAAACAATAGATGACAACCGGTTATCTATGCATCAGTTTGACTAGACAAACATGAGTTTATTGTCACTGATTGTATAATGAGGCAGATTCATGAATTTTTACACAGCACAGTAGCTGGCTTAAGCATCTGGGTTTGAATACAGATGTGCTGCACTGGTCTTGAAGTGAAGCTCAGCTGCTTTCATTGCCACCTTTTGAAAACGTGGGATGCCTGGGAGGTCACCCTTTAGGGTTTTTCAGGGAATAATTTGAATCTTTAAGTATGCTCTAGATGTAAATGTAATACTGACTGAGTATCTCAAATGTTAAAACACAAAATCTTGAAATTCTCCAAAATCCAAAACTTTTGATTTGACACCACAAACAGAAAATTCACACTTTCTACCTGCTATGTCTTATCCAGGCTATGTAGCACAGGCGGCACTCACACCCTTAATCCTGGGACCCTTGAACCTAGCATTGTGCCAAGAATAAATTCCAGCATCACATACTCTAGATCCAACCATCTCTGAAGTATAAATACTTGACAGGTCATGTACAAAATGCAGGCACATTAAAACATTCTATAGGGGCTGGGGAGATAGCTCAGTAGAATAAGTGCTTGTCTGGCAAACACAAGGTCCTGAGTTCAAGCCCTGGTACTGCAAATAAATAAATAAATAAATAAATAAATAAATAAATAAATAAATAAATCTATAAAATGATCTTCATGCTAAGTGCTTAAGGAAACAAATGAATTTCATGTTTGAAACTGGGTCTTCTATTTAAGAGCTCTCAAATATCCCCAAATCTGAAAACTACTGGATTCTCAAATACCTCTAATTCCAAGTATTATAGATGAGAAATACTAATCCCTTTTACCTCAAGGAGCTACAGCCTGTTCTGAGAGCAGGACACAAACTAAGATTATAGAACTGGGACTGTCCTGGTAACTTTTCTCATTGCTGGACAAAATATCCAACACTAAAAGCTCAAGGACCAAAGATATCTAGTTCATAGTTGGCAGAAGTTTCCATCCATAATCAGCTGGCTCCAAGGCAGGTGACATGGCAGATAGGCATTGCAGAGAAAATGGTCATGGTGGGAAGAAGGCAGCAAAGCAACAGAGGATGACTACAGCTCTCTCTACCCTCTATATCTTATCCAGGGTACATAGCATGGGAAGCACGCACACCCTCAATCCTGGTGCTCTTCAGCCTAGCACTGCACTAAGAATCAATTTCAGTACCACACACTCTAGATCCAACCATCTCTGAAAGATCTCACCTATGATCATATGTATGAGGCCTTGGGGGGACATCTAGACATAAGCCACAGCGGGCACGAAGTACAAAGGTGACATAAGCTTGTCTGCTGTTGAAAATGCTATTTTTGCTGTACTCTAGTCACATACAACTGCTCTTCAGGGGTAGATCCCCAAAATGTTGGCATCTGGTTACACACGTATGTGCCACTAAGTTGTCACTGCCAAAAAGCAGGCGATCACCACAAGGGGATGTAGAGTCTTCTAAGCAGCCACCGTGGACAGATGGATAGGGAGGCCAGCAAGGCGTCATGGTGGCAGAGTGACAGGCCCTGTGGCACAGCCCTCAACAGTGCTGCTTTAGGGTCCTTGAAATTACCTAGCCAAACTCTTCCAAAGCACAGACTGGGAATTGAGGCTCACAGACCTGCGCTGGCTTGCTCAAAAACAGCAGCGGCCCCAGGCCAACAGACTCTGGCTGGCCCAGAACAGAGCTGTCACCATGTGAGATAAAACTGTTACAGGTGACACCACGTCTGTACCACAGGAGAGAACAATACCCAGTGGACAAGAAACCCAAAGAGCAATTTTTCTGTCCTTTTCTGAGGAGGAATAAAGTCATTTGGAAAATTTCAGCTCCCACACTTAGATTTAATGTTAAGATTTTAGAAGCAGGAAACAATACTTATTTTATCGCTTCAACTGTGTTTGTAAATCTGCTTCCATAGAGACATCATTGACAAGGACAGAGCCCTTCCTCAATCCTTACACTGCATGTCTGGCTTCTGTGTTCCAGTTCTACCATCCTGACCGACCATTATCTCTAGTCATGGAAGTCAGGCTGCAAGGAAGCTACTTTAATCAAAAGAAAGTAGCTCTGCCTTTGTTATATAACCTCAGTTTGTGAGCTGTGATGCACTCAGTGGAGACAGGAAGTGCGGTATTGGGGAAAATGTCCCCACTGAAGCAGAGCAGGTCTGGGTTTGAGTTTAAATTTAGCCCTATCTTTCATTAGGTTTATGGCCGCGGGCAACTGAACCACCGAGAGTTCCTGTTTCTGAATTTGTAAAGTACTAATTACTTCCTAACATGACTATTCAAGGGCAGAAATTGAACCAAGAACCCAAATCACATTGGGGTTGGCAGGTACCTAAAAACAGGAATTATGATTTGTTTTGCTCTAACACAGGAAGAATAGGAACACAAAGAGGAAAAAACACTGCCACTGCCAGAGCTTCCACTCGTGGCTTGCGGTTGTCACCGTGGGCACCACAACTTCCAGGCAAGTGCGTATCCCACCAGGCAATATCCCCAGCTCTGACGACTCCCAAGAATGAGACAAACAGAGGAAAGGCAACAAGGGAAAACAAAACATTTATTAAGAGGCATGAAAATACATAAACTCATTTATAAATGAATGTAGTATAATTAACTCGTGAAAAAATAGCTAAAATCCATGAGCAAACTGGATTTTATATTTGAGTGATTACATAGTTGATCTCTGATCATTTCCCCTCTGTCACGATCTATTAGTAGCAGCAATTTCACAGCAACTATAGAAAGAGCCGTTACTAATAATCATCGCATGGGAAGAAATTTTTCAAGAATGCTCTTTAAAAATGAATCAGTGCAAACAAATTCAACTTACAAGGGATACAGTAAGACCTACTGCTTATTATCAGAAAAGTAGAAAATAAAAATCCCAAACATTTATTCATTAAGAAAGGACAAGGTAAACTACATTTCTGATCAGTGAAAAATAACACACATGGGTATTATAAAACATTCTTAACCAGTGGTTGCAATTATTACATTAATAAATGTTCATTCAAGTACTAATGTTCAAAAACATTCAAATTTCTCATTAAAAGTAACACTAAGTGCAGACACACCTGGACAACGTTTCTTTTGATTTAGAAACACTATTGTCGACAGGAGGCAAGTGACACTTAAAATACTGTTGTTGGCTTTGCTTTATTTTGTCTGAAGATGGTTTTTCACACTGTTTTTTATCTGCAAGGACCTGACGTACATCTCACAACAGCTCATTAGGAAGTCATTTCTATAAAATGACTCATTATTTCAGAAACAAACACCCTAAAACACAAGATCAGCCTAGAAAATAATGGGGCAAAATCAGTTTTCTTTGGCAAGAAACTACTAATTCCTCACCCAATATTGGTTTTCTGTGACATACAAAGTGTCAGAACACGGTGGTGTTTACCAACAAGCTATTTAACAAGCTGAAGAAATGTTGTAAGCTGTTCTACTATAACAGCAAGGAAAGGATTGGTTACGGCAAAGTTGTGCTGAAATCAACATGATCTGCCAGACCCGTGTGGTTCATGAGTCTCCCTTCAAAGAGCTCTCTCCTAATTTTGGCCTGAGTCTCAGGCATTAATAAAAGTTCCTTAATCTGTTTCACTTTGGACTTCAGGCCGATCCGTTCTTGTTCCAAAGCTTCATTAATTAAGTCTCGCATTCCAATAGGTTTCCTGCCTAAGGGGAAAAATTTATATAATAAAGTACAAATGTCAATGAAAAACATGAAACACAGTACACTGACTTATCAAAATGAGGTTTAAAAAAACTTTTAAAATGTTGCCCACGACTTATAGAAAAAGTTGCATTTTGCCAAAAATATATCATTTACATAAAACATAAGATACTAGAAATGAAGTTCAATGCACAGCGACAACACACAGAGGACGAACAAGAATCCGGACTGACAGACAGAAGACAGTTTTGACAGTGATCAACTAAACTTTGCACTTGATAGCTGTGTGTGAGTTTGGCCTCAGGTAAAGCAGTCGAATGCCCTACATAACAGAACTGGCAGTGCTGCACCTGCGGCAGGGCTGCTCCCAGCCGCTGGGCCCACGAGGCAGGTGGAACCCGAGTCCCCTCCCTTCCTGTTGATGGCTGAGGGCAAGAAAAACTGGGCCCATTCGTCTTCCATAAACTAACTTCCTCTGCTAGTCCCAAGCACTCCGCTTCACTCCTGTTGTGTTTCAGAAATGCAAACACATCTTCAGTGGTCGTGCGCGTCTGGCCGTCTCCTTGGATGGGGCAAGAGACACTTGGATAGCGCGTGGCAAGTCAGCGTCCAGGCTTAGCAGAGGGGAGGAGGGGTGTTCCACAGAGTGGTGGGATCCGGTTCCAGGTTCATTTCCTGTTGTTACCACCATCGCTGCCACTGGGATCAGCCTCTTCCGCCTTCCCAGAGCTCCCATCCCCTGGCTTTTTACTCTGGGTTTCCTCCAGGTACTGCTGCACAGCCTTGAGCACCGCACTCTCCACCAGCCTCTTACTCAGTCTCACTAGCTCAGCGTCATCCGGCTCCCGGACATTCTTGTCACCTACATTCCATAACAGAGAAGAGAGGTCACTCAGCTGGAATCCCCATAGCAGCTGCACCGTGCAGGGGCCAGCTGGTTCAGCTAGCTTAAAAGAGCAAGTGTCCTTTGGTCTGGAAAATTAGATCCTTAGCTCCAAGCATACAGGGCAACTTTTCATTTGGCATTTGTAGAAGCAGAAGTCTGCCCACTATTCCCTAAGACTGCAGGCTGCACTGTAGTTCACTAGTCCCAAGCTGAAAAAAATACCCAAGCTAGCAATACCAGAAGTTTTCCATTTCTACATGGAGGGTTTGTTTGTCTCTCAACTAGGGGGTATTACTACTACTGAAGTACGTGTGTCCCCCACTCAGAACCTCAGCCTTGTCTGTGTGCAGGGGACACCTGGTTTCCTTCTCCCTCCCAAGGCTTCATAGAAAGTAAGCAAGGGTTAGCCACCGTCTCATCCCTGAGGACCACTAAGTTTCCAAATACAGATGGGTTGTTGTTAAACTCTCAGCCCGCCCTTGATGAGGGCTGCAAAGTTAAAGCCACTACCACTAGCAACTAGGATAAAATAAATTTGGCAAATGAACAGTTTTCATTTCAGTGCTATCACTGCAATGGAGGAACAGGAAGAGCTTCCAGGAGGAGTCTGGATTGGGATGGTAAATGACGTGATGTCACTATTTTACGGTCTCTTTGCTTCCTTGCTGGTGATGGGCTAGGTTTATGTACTGCATCCCACAGTGCCCATTACTATGAAAGCACAGGCTCTGGCCCATGTACATGCTACTCCCAGGCCACTCTCTTTGTTTCGCCCTCCACCAAGGAAAGGAAATGAGGAGCTCTTCCTCACGTCCACTCGGTGCCCTGCGTCCCTGTGCTATTGTGGGCCCAGACAGACAGGTGATTAGAGGCAAAGAGGCCATTAAATTCTCTCTCTCTCTCTCTCTCTCTCTCTCTCTCTCTCTCATGCACGCACACACACACACACAAACACACACACATCAGAACAGAGTGGGCGATCACCCCTGATCACCCCTGAGTTCCATGAGACTAAGTCAGGATGACAACTGCAAGTCCAGGGGTGGAACAGGCAGGCACAAGGGGTATGACCTGGAGGCTGGGCGCTCATCTCTACCCTCACATGTAGCAGGAGTTGAAGAACAAACGCAGATAGGCCAAAGGCAAGATCTGGCTGCCCCTTCCCCTACTGTCTGCCTGTAATGCACCTTGAGACCGACTCTGCTTAGACCATCCCTCCCTTCATAGCGGCAACTGCAGCAGAACTAAGGATGGCCTAAGACCCACAGAGAGAGGCTGACAAGGGACAGCCACCCTAGACCCATGACCAGAAGTCCAAGATCATCTGTAGTGGTTAGAACTAAGAATAAAGCTCAACTCACTGGGAGCCACACAGACCCTACTCACCACAATCTGCAAAGATATTGTGAAAAGACAGACAAAAAAATCACTGCTGATACCACTTTGGGGGGTGGGGAGCACGTTCAGGTTGTTTTCATTAATATGAATGAATGAGTACTCTGCCAATTACTCAAAGGTTTTACCTCAGTGTCACAATGTGGTTTATGTGACATAGATGATACCTGCAACTATTTGTATAAATGGCCCTTCAAATTTAAAGTGGGGGGCGGGATACTGCAAATGAAGAACTACTATTTAAGTATCTTTAAAAAACTTCAAATGTCTCCATAGCCACTGCTGTACTCTGGGTCTAGGCAACAGATTGTGTAACCTAGGGCTATTCTAGAACCTACTCACCTTTCTCCTTGGCAAAACAAGGTTGCATTTGAGTCTAATTAAAAACTCAATCCCCAAGACCTCTCTCCAGTCCAGTATTATGTGTTCATGTGACTTCTACCAGTCCACAGTAAATTGCCTGTTACTACGAACATAAAAAGATTTGAAATATAAAAATCTTCCGCTAAATGCTACTATTCCTTCTGTCTTATTCTTGCTTGTGTTTTTACTATTATCCAGTCAACAAAGCTCAAGCTCATCACCGTCTTGGATGCCTTCCTTTCCTTCACCAACTAAGACTATGACGATCAAGCCCTGTCAGTCTCACTTCTAATGTCTCCTTCTTAAATACTTCTGCCATAACTTCCCTAGATTAATTCTTCTAAAATATCTCTCCCACTCTCCACTCAAAAGAGAAACAAGCTTGACTTTACAAAATCTTCCTGAAGAGTCCACAACTGCTGCACCCCACTAATTTCTAACTTGTCTCCAAAAGATTCCTCAACAGGGCCACAAGACCCTGTCTTAAAAAGACAAAAAAAAAAAAAAAACCCAAAAACAAACAAAAACAAAACTGCCTACTTCATGACAGTGCTTCCTTTCTCTCCCCAGTTAAAATCCCACCTGCTTCAGGAAGCCTTCCCTGACTGACCTAACCCAAGGCAAAGCTCGTCCCACAGAGTCCCACCACTCTAACTGAACACACAGTACATGGTCACCGGGTCATCCATTCTGTAACAGCATGCCAAGCATCCACTGCATGACTGCACCCCTTCCCACCTACAGAGATCCGACAGGAGGCAGAGCCATCCACATTTACAAATGACGAGCGCGACTTATTAATGCACTTGTCGCACCGTAACACTCAACAGCTAGTGATCGGGGGTTGGCCCCAGTACAGACAGGCGGGAGCACAGTAACTCCGCCTCAGGCTCCCCACTGATCTTCCTTTCTGCCAACAGATGGACAATGGATTAGTCACAAAAAGAGCTCCAGAAATATTTGTTAGTCAAGTGGATTATTGACTGAAATATCTGAAAACAGTAGCAACATTTTTAAATGTTTCTATCATCCTATAAAAATAGCACGCTATAGCCAGAAATTTAAATTTCATCTTAAGTTTTAAACAAGAAAAGCGAATTTCAGAATAATTCAAAGATCCATACATACAATGTACATCGACTTTGCTGACTCTGGTCAATATGACAAAGTTTAAGAACCAAGGGACAAACACCACCTATAATAACTAATTATCTAGATCACTGATCAAAAATTAAATATATTTATAGTTCAATTTTCCAGCTCTATCCTGGGCTCCAGTCTCCCCTGAGGATTTCTGTGAACCATTCTCAGTTTGTTAATGTGAACCCAGTGAAGAGATGCTACAGAAAGCTTGTCACAGATCCCTATAAGAATGCCTGGTGTAAGGGCTGGCAGTATAGCTCAGCGGACTAAGTGCTTGCTTAGGTAAGCACAGGGGCCAGGGTTTGATCCCTGGCACCGAATACCACACCAGCCCTGACCTCAGGCACACTGAGCCAGCAATGGAGTTCAGGCATGGGAGCGCATGCCTGTAATCCCAGCACTAGGGAGGCAGAAATCAGGAGGATTGCTACAAGTCTAGGTTATGGAGTGAGACCCTACACACACACACACAAATGCTTAGTGTAGCTCTGCACCAGCAAGAAACTTTGGGCAGTTCCACTTTTAGCAGATTTATTTGAGCTTAATTTTAAAAAGTAGTTTCAGATTGAAATTGCAGTGCATTTTTCTTCCATGTACAACTATTTTTTTTTTTTTTTTTTTTTTGGCAGTACTAAGGATTGAACTCAGGACCTTACACTTGCCAAGCAAGTGCTTATTCTACTGAGCTATCTCCCTGGCTCCCCCACCTACTACTTAAATGAGGGCATCTGTTCCTCACAGAATCTGTAAGACAAATGATCACATTCATTTTATCTGATGCTTAATTACCAATAGCACTCAACCAATAGCTCCTATTCATATTCCAATGAAAGGGCACACAAAAGAATTCTCAATATGGGTATAGAATTCTTGATAAAAGAATTATTTCTTATTTGTGATAGCCAAATCACAGAAACAACCAAAATGCCCATCATCTGAAGATTGGTTGAAAAACATGTGGTGTTTTTATGCAATGGAATATTATTTGGCTATAAAGAATGATAAATTAGAAGACTTCATATATAAGTGAATGTATCTTGAAGATATGCTCATAAGTGAAATAAGCCAGACTTACATGTGTAAATGCCAGATAGTCTCCCTGGTGTAAGAACTCAAAAGAAGAAATAAAAAGGGAAAGGCATAACACAGCTGATGGAAATCAAGAACTTAAGGATTATGTAATGAAGAGACAGCAAGCAGGAAAGTTAGGAAACTTGGCAGGGGAAAAACCATGCACTTATGTACACAGGATGACTTAGACAATGGTCCTAAGAATCTCCAACAGGTTTTTGACACTCAGAGTAGCAATGTGTAAAACTAAAATCATGCTTGGAGTGCTTGTCATTCTGGTCTTCTAGATGTATGCTGCTTCTAATGTAATTTCAATTATTGCTATACTCTCCCTCAAGTAAATGTTCATTTTAAAACAAAAAAGGGTAATTAAAGAGAAAATGAGACAAAGAAAAATGTCATACGACTGACCTGATACGTTTGTATATGCTTATATTTCTAAATTTCTGTGTAAAAGGTGTAAATTTTTAAAATCATATTCCATAGGGATTTATTAGAATGTCAATGATTGATGGAAAATACTGGCTCCATGTTAAGTTGAAGGCATTTAATATTTGGAAAGACAGTGATAATAAGCTCAAGTACCTATGTTATAGAGTAACAGTATCATTAAGCTTCTCTTCTGGAGGGTTAAGAACCTAGGTTTGCAGACCAAAAATTAGAGAAAAAGAAGGGCTACAACATTTTGGCCCTAGCCCTCCAAGTTCAGTGAGGTCTCAGAACCTAAGAGAACCTGTGCTGTAACATCCTATAACTCAGAGGTATCCCAAATTTTCTGTTCAAGGAGATTATGGGGCCACAGAAGAAAGGGATCGATGATGTACAGTGTGCCTAAGGAGAGCCACCTAGAGAGAAAACATTCTCTCAGGCTTTCATAGAGAGTAAACAGGTCAAGCAATGGCCATGATTCATCCAAGCGGGTGACAATGACAAAAGTTCTACAAAATGCTGCACATGGTTTCAAGGTAAATCCTGAGGGGATTTGACTGACCTTGTCAGGTACGAAAATTATGTTTTGCTATATCAGCCATGCTTTAACTTGTACTTAACCACCCAGCAGAAAAGTTTAACCACAAGGCATAAAAAGTAAAGCCAGATTAGTGTGCTGAGCTGTAAAAGGCTCAAGTCAACAGCTTCCAACATTGCCAGTTCTGCCGATAATCCACTATTATTATGGAATATTGCTCTATGTATACAACTACTTTCTCTTAGTTCAATGAGAAGAAATATTTGTACCAGTAGTATTTAGAAGAGTTATCATGTCTGTATCTTATACTCTGAACAACTATCATGAAGACAACAATATGAATTGTATCAATTATTGTGGCTCTCCTACTAACATGTTTTGAAACTGTCTCAATGTTATTTCTTATTAAAAGTAATTTTTAAAAATCTTTCTTAGACCAGCCAGATAGCTCGGCAAACTAAAGCACCTACTTAGGCAGAGTGCAGTGGCCAGGGTTTGATCACAGGCATGCTGTGCTGGCCCTGCCCCCAGGGCACACTGAAACTACATGTGGTGCTGCACACCTGTAATTCTAGCACTTGGGAGGCTAAAAACAGGAGGATCGCTACTAGTTGGATCTACATAGTGAAACCCTGTAGATCCTGTACTAAACACATTAAAAAAAATTCTTTCTTGGTCTACTTGATTTATCTGTATGCCACACCTATTAAAGACAATAGACTAACCTTTGTCTTCAACACTATAATTCTACAAATCTCTCTAAAATAGTCTTGATCAATTTCTCATGTCATACTAAAAATAGAAAACAGAATTATGAAAATCTCTTAAACCTACTAAGTACACAATTGTCCCAAAAGAAAGAAACATAGGAAACTTTCTAATAAAGTTCAAGTAAGAAATTTCAAGCTAGACATGATGGCACACACTAGACATAATGGTGCTAATGTAATCCCAGCACGTGGGAGACTTAGGCAGGAGGACTATTGTAAATCTAAGTACAAAGTGAGTTCAAGGACAGCCTGAACTACATAGTAAAATCCTATCTCGAAAGCAAGCAAGTAAGCAGGCAAGCAAGCAAGCAAGAAAAAAAGAAAGAAAGAAAGAAAGAAAGAAAGAAAGAAAGAAAGAAAGGAAGAAAGAAAGAAAGAAAGACAGAGAGAGAGAGACAGAGAGAGAGACAGACAGACAGAGAGTAAGCAGCTACATGGGAGAGTTGCTGGCATCTTAACTCATGCTTTGTACTTCTGACTTCGTTTTGTTTGTATTGCCTGAGAGCTTTGATATCAGATAAACAATTGGTGTCATAAAAAGAAAATAAGTGATTCGTGGTGACAAGAACATTTCTCACTTACTAGGATAATTTAAGGCTAGCATTTATTTGGCTCAGTTGTTCTTGGGTATGTGCTGACCCAACGAGGGGTATGCGCTGACCCAACGAGAGGTCAGCCGAGTCATGTGATAGGCTCCAGAAGTTCCTCCCTCCCTATGGGAACAGAGCACACACTCCTGGCTCCCTAACCTGCTACTCCTTAAATGTATGAATTATGTGTTCTTCAGAAGCAGTCAAAGCAATTTTTTTTTTTTTTCTAAAAACTATGACTCTTTGCTGGGCTCTACAGATATCCAACTGGGAACTGGAAGCAGAACAAAACTTGATTTTCATCTTGTAAAATTCTGGGCCAATCCCTTCTTAGTTCTGTACACAGGAATATTAGTCATTTGGGGAGTATTTGCCTCAAAGTTGGCCAAACAAGGTTTATGAGCCCTAACTTTACCTGCCCTAAAAGAGTAAGGACACCAAGACGGAGATTTACAGGGACATTCAGCTGCTCCCAGAAGTCCCCAGGCCCCACAGGCTGTGCCTGTCCCCAGCAGAGACATGCCCTCAAGCTGTAAGGACTCTGCCAAGGCCACTAACTCCAACTGGTGACAGCCAGAACCCAGCCCTCCACAGCGCCCCACCCAACTGTCCTCCTCCTCTGGTGAATGGGGCATTCTAAGCCACTGCTGGCCCTGGCTGCTTCCTACCTTCTTTGCTTTTGCTTTGTTATGGAACGGCTGGATCTTGGTCAGAGCTGTGCTTCTTTTCACCTTCTCTGACTCCTATGAAACCTTTTTCCATTAAATTCATGTTGTTATTTCAAGCTTAATATCCATTATCACCAAGCCAAGGGCCCACACCAGCTGGTAACGCAGCCACCATCAACAGCGAGGTGCTTATTTGTCCTGACATGAACAAATCACAGGCATTTGTTTTAAAAAGAGAACAAAGGAAATCTTGATTATAATATGCCACCGAGTACAACCACATTAAAATGACAGGGTTAGAAGATTAAAATATTAAAGGCTGTCACTTGTATGACCCCAACTATCAAAAACCTCACAGGAAAACAGAGCCTCTCTGTACCAGCGGCTGCACCTAGGAGTTCCACAGCTGTCACCATGTCATGATGCTAATATTCCAAATCACATCAAAATGGTATAGGTATCATTTGGATTACTGTGAGAAGAAGGAATATAGACAAATTCAGGAACATTCAGGAAGTCAAATATTTTAAAAACGACTAGCCCAGAGGCTACGTGCCATTGTCAGCCACACCACGCTGAGAAAATATAAGTGAAAAAGATGATCAAGACAATGAAAAAGAGGAGCAGCAGACAAAAGGACAGCCACAGGGCCCTGTCCCTGTCCGCTGCTGAACAGAGGGGCAGACCCTAGCACAAGGACTTTTCAAGGCAGTTAAACAAAAATGAAAAGAGCAAACAGGGAAACAGAATTCCTGCCCAAGGTCCATGCCCAGAGGAAAACAAAAGTAAAAAAGCTATTCAAACAGAAAAGCAAAACCAGGTGTGGGAAAGGAGGTGGCTAACGTCTGTGTTGTTAGGGCTGGCTCAGGACAAAACCACCTATATCGGAAAGATGATGGATGAGGTGAGAGGTCCGACCCACGCCTCAGTCAGCCTAGGCAGCCCACCCTTCCTGACCTCCTGCAAGCCCCCCTTCTCCTGTCAATGCTTGAAGGCACAAGGGTCTGTCAGGCCTACTACACCACCTTTGAGTGTCAGTACCAAGGGTGCAGTCACAGAGGTGAGTAGGAGCAAGTTGGCCTTTGTGACCCATGGAGGCAAAGTCACGCGGAGGAAATCTGCCCAGGTCACCAACAATCCTCAAACTGATGGCTGTGTCAATAGTCTTTGTGTGTTGAGCACAGCGTCAGACAAGTGTCTCTGTACAATTATTGAGGACTCCAAGCCAATCAGGAAAACTACCACTACTGTGGTGTGTCTGAAGGCTACCTGTTTTCTATGTCTGTAACTACCAAGAACTCCCAAGAAAATTCTTTATTTATTAAGATATAAAGAAAGTATTAAAACAAAAAAACAAGACCTCCCGTGTCTGAAGGCAGGCTTCCTCAGCATCCTCTACCTCACAATCTCACACTTCCTGTTCTAGAAACATGGCTTCCTCCTCTTGAGCACAGAGCTTTTCTTTGTTCACCAGTTTATCTTTTCTTTCATCTTCCTGACGAAAAGCACTCCATGCAGACCTGTGGCCACCACAAATTTCGCACAGCGCACACAGCTTCTTTACCACCTCCAGCTGGGTGTGACGTGGACAAGCCAAGGATCCTCCTCAGCGCACATTAAACTGAGACTGTGCAGAGACCCTTAGCTCCTCAGTCTTAGCTTTGTCCTAGGAAACATTTCTGCAAATAAAGACCACTTCCTCTGCGTAGTACCCAGACTCATCCCCAACAAAAACCAGAAAATTGTGGAATTAAAACAGTGACATTTCAGAACATTGATTTCGAAAGGTCAAAAACTAGGTATGCTTTGATGAGTTTCACCCCAGATTCAGTGGCAAGGGACAAACAGAAAAAGGACGCCACTGTATGTACAAAAGAACTGCTCCCGGGGTCTGAGATCACCATGCTAGGCAGCCCCCACCAAGCATTTCTTAATTGAAAGTGGGGGGTGGGGAGCAGCTGCCCGAATATCAAGAGCAGCCTTGAGGGGGACAAAAGGGTGATGGTGGGTCCCAGCTGCATGTGACCTGCAGTCTGAGTGGGCTGGGTGTCTTCCAGGCAGCTAAGGCCAAGGCTGTCACAATGACAAAGGACCAAGAGCCACGGGGCCTCTGTTCACGCAGCTGGTTCTGGTTGTCCCAAGTCTGCACTTCCTTCCGCCAGCCCACAAGCCCTGCTGAAGCTGGCGCCATCCACATGTCGCCTGAGGAAGTCTTGCCACACAGGCTCTGGAGGCCTCCAGGGCTCTGCACCCGAATGTGGTTCACAGGGTCGCATGAGAGACCTGGCTTTAAGCAGCTGCCGTGCTGTGCCTTGCTGGGGACGCTCCGGCTTCCCTGTTCTGTTTATGACTCAAGAGAACACTCTCTTTGTCAATATGCAACATCAATTCTGAGCCCATATATTTTTTTTAAAAATTTATTTATGAAAAAAAAATTTATTTATGCATTTGATACAGGGCCTTGCTACCCAGGTCAGACGCATAGTGATTTTCCTGTCACAGCCTCCCCAGCCCTGGGATTTCAGGCATGCACCACTATGCTGGGACTCTTAGCCCACAATCCCTGCACTTGCCTAAGCAGGCACTTTAGTCCACTGAGCAATCTCGCTGGCCCTGCATTAAAGCTTAAAGGATTAAAGACAATATATCAAAAATGTCTAACACTAAGAATGCAAAACAGTCTCAGAATGTAACATTTTAGATGTGAGGTATTTTAAGGTAATACAAGCAATATCTACTAAATACCAATCAGTCATTTGAAGATACTTTATTAAGCACTTATATGTTTTTATTTTTATTTATTATTATTATTTTGTATTTTTTAGGGAACGGTCTATAGGATGCACAGGCTGTCACTATGAGATCAGACTCAGTGATCCAACTGCTTACAGCCTCCCAGGAGCTGGGATTACAGACAGGTGCCACGATGCCCACTCTCATTTGCCGCCTCAGCATGTCCCAGGGGTGGGGCTGGCATGGCAGGCCTGGGGATGGAACTCCCAGCTCCTGTTCCTACTTGCAGGCCCTTTAATCCACTAAGGTATTTGGTTGGCCCAGTATGTTTCAACTATTTAAAAAGTAACTAAACATATGTCCTGCTCATATCCACGTGAATCTAGAACAGTGGTTCTCAACCTTTCTAATGCCGTGACGCCGCAATACAGTTCCTCATGTTGTGGTGACCCCAAATCAAAAATTAATTTTGGAGGTTACTTCAAAACTGCAATTTTGCTCCAGTCATGATTTGGAATGTGAATACCCGATATGCATTTTGTATTCTCATTGCTACAAATCAAACATAATTTAAACACAGTGATTAAACACAAAAGTAATATTTAATAATATGTTGAGAAATATTTATTACTAATTCCAATAGATAACATTTCACCATGGCATAGCATGGGTTTAAATATGTATTTTCCGATGGCTTTAGGCGACCCCTGTGTTTTGGTCGTTCAATCCCTGCTGGGGTCTGACCCACAGGTTGAGAACCACTAATCTAGAAGGATGACCAAGAATGATGACTGAAAAAATGATGGGGTAAGTGCTATAGTAACATCTGTTCAGTTCCCCTGGGAACTGGAAACGGGTGAGAGGGTAAGTTTCAGCTCAGTAAGTTTCTAGGCATTAGGACATATGTGACAGAGAGTGGCAGAAGGTGTGCCTAGGTCATGAAAAAGTACAACATATTTGGAAAACTAGAACTTCCATAGTATTGGTATAGAGTTCAGAGAGCCATGGGGTGGGGGGGGTGCAGAAAGAAGGCCTGAAAGCAGGCCATGCTATGGCTCACTAAATGTCAGTGCCCCGCCCCCACAGCCTTGTGTTCAGCACCATCTCCAGCTCCTGGCCCTGTTGGGGGGCAGTGGAACCATTAAGAAGCGCACCCTAAGGGAGAAACGTTGGGCCTCTAGGAGCCTCTCCTCAGCGGGACTAGTCAGACTCAGTCCTTCCTTTCTTTCTTTGTTTTGCAACACCCACTATCATATGCTGCCACCAAGATGCACTGTGCTGCCAGAGGCTCAGAGCAACGTGGCCACGTGACTAGGAACTGAACCCTCTGAGGCTGTGAGCCCAGAACACCTTCCCTCCTGTTGTCCTTTCCTCTTTCAAGTACTTTATCACAGCAATGAAAGTTGACTGCAGTAAGGGGTCATCTGACTGCAGGTACAGATAAGGGGCCCCGGGTCCCAGGCCATGGAACCCAATTTTACTCTATGGATAATGGGTTGTTCTTGGAGGATTTTAAAAGCATAGCATATTCTAGAAAATTTACCATGATAGATACCCAGAACATGGATGGAAGAAGAGTAGACAGGCTAAAACAGAAGCACTGCAGTATGGGCCAAGGACTAACATCACAGGCCTAAAGCATGGCAAATGTAGTAGGAAAGGAAGGGGGACTGAGTTAAGAAATGGGAACACAGGCCCAGGAAGCTGCCTGAATTAGGGAAGATGTGGAGGAAAATATTAGGAAACAGCAGCCCAAAATACTTGAAATTTAATTAAAACTATCAGCCTTCAAATCAAGATGCTTACAGAGTTTCAGGTACAAAAAAAAAAAAAAGTGTGTGTGTGTGTGTGTGTGTGTGTGTGTGTGTGTGTGTGTGTGTGTGTGTTGGGGGGAGGGGGAGAAGGACCACACCAAGCAAATAAGTCAAAGAAAAAAGGATGAAGGATGCATCTTGCACTGAGGAAACGTGAGGAAGATGACCAGAGATGCACAGATCAGAAGCAAGGCAAAATGAAACACATCATTTAATACATAATAAGACAAATGACAGTTACCCTAAAATTCTTAACCCCCAAAAATACTGTATTTCAAAAATGACGGTCAAAGAGAGACTTTTCCAGATACACAGAGGCTGAGTGAATTCACACCAGCTGGCCAGCACCAGCAGGAATGTTGAAGGAAAATATTCAGGGAGAAGGAAAATGATACCAGAGGGAAACAATATAGCCAAAGACAAAAAGATGACCAAGAACTGTACATAGGTAGGTAGAAAAAGAAAAGACTCCTCCTCTCTCTCGCCCTCCTTTCTTCCCTCTTTCCCTCCTTTCTTTCTGCTTTTGGAGACAGGATTTCCCTATGCAGCACAGCACTGAACACAAGGCTGTGGGGGCGGGGCACTGACATTTAGGAAGTCATAGCATGGCCTTGAACCCGAGGCGATCCCTCAGGGTAGGACTGTAAGTGTGCACTGCCACATATGGCGTTCTCTCATTCTTATTTTGTTGAAAGAAAAAAATAATTGTTTTACATAGGGTTTATGAAAATATGTAGAAATAAAAGACATGTTGACAATAACACAAAGGCTGGGAAAGGGAACAGGGTTCCTATGTTAAACAGGAAGTAGTATAATAATACTGGAAGACACAAGATGTGTATTTGAAAACCCTCCAGCAGGCACTACAGCACAAATTAAAAAGAGGCAAAGCAAATAAGGCAAGTAAAAAGATAAGCCAAAATTATAAAACAATACAAAATAAGGCAGTAGGGCCCTGGAGTATGGCTCCCTGCTACAGGAAGGCCCAGAGATTGATACCCAAAGCAACACACAGACACACACACACACACACAAATACACAAACACACACACACACACAGGAAGTAAAGGAGAAATAACAAAGAATAGGACAAATAGAAAGCAACTAGAAAAACCCACCCTGATAATCATATAAAATATAAAATGGCTTAAACTCACCAACTAAAAGTCAGATTATTTAAAACAATCAACTATGATATACACTTAAGAAAATCCACTTCAAACATAAAGATACTGAGAAGTTAAAGGAAAAGGGTGAAAAAAGAAATATGATTGCTAATTACTAATCAAAGGAGAGCTAGAGAACCAATATCAAAAGAGATGACAGAAAAAAAGAACATTACTTGGGAGAGACTGTGTAATAAGACAGCTCATCAAGGGCACACAGCACTGTTTTCAGATGTGTATTACCTTGGCTGTTGTGTGCTGCTGTCACAGAACACCACAGACTCGGTAACCTATGAAGACCACACATGCCAGCCCCTGCGTGGGCCGGCACTCCGCCTCAGTCTGTACTGAGCATGGTCTGGCTAGGAGGAGCAATCTCTGCTCTTCTGTTTTAAGACGCATGCCAACTGGGGTATCTGTAATCTCTCCCAGCTGCAAGCCTCAGACTCGGGGTTGCTTTCCTTCTGAATCATATTTTTCTGTTGCTCAATAGCAAAATATTTCCATAAAATAGATGGGTGGCTTTTGAGCGCGAATGAGACACAGATCAGTTCCATACTTTTCTCCTTCGCTGTACCAGGCACATCATCTGCTCCAATCTGCTCCAAGTATAAACTGAGCTGTCACCCAGCACGACGACTGACAAGGGAGCTCTACCACATTGCTGAAATCTAGCTCAGAGGGACACTGTGCCCACCGCGGGCTGTTCTGCTCACTGTTCTGCCCGGCATGCTGTGCAGCCTCCCACCCGATGGGTCATGGCACACATTGTTCTCTGTCACACAGAAACCATAGCGCCTTCCTCTCTGAATTTTAGTTTCTGTGTTGGCTCAGGCTGGAACATGGGGACTTTTCAAGGCTCCGATTCATTGCACTGGGCCACTCTGAGTCATTCCATGCAGAATGGATTCAGACGCAGTTCAGATGAGATAAGAGAGGCTGAGGCGCCCAGCATAAGTCCGTCCATACAAATATCAACAGAAGTACAGCTGTCATTAACTTTTTTTTTTTCATGACAAAGAAGAAACATAATTTCAAATATCTCACAGGCATAAATTTTCAGATAATCATGCCTTTCGCTGGCAGAAAAACAAGGAGGTTGAAAAATGAAGCGGTGCTTAGCATCTCGAAATTATTGTGTGCCTGTAATTATTGTCATCTATTTTAAGAGAACAGCATGACTAACTGGAATTCATTTTCACTTATGTGGCCAACACACCTGCTCATGATAATATACACTTCTCTTGCTAGGTCGAAGATGAGTCAAGTAGAAATAAACATTACTTTTCTCTCCTAAAGGCTATGTTCAGGGCCAGCCACATAGCACAGTGGATTGAAGCGCCAGCTTAGGCAGATGCAGTGTTGGAGTTTCAATTCCAGCTTGCCATGCTGGCCCTACCCCTGAAACACGCTGAGCTAGAAATTGAGACTGGGCAAGGTGGCTGTTATGGTTTATGTCTAGTTGTCCCCCCAAAGCCTCATGGAGTCACTGGGCGGGGACTTCTAGAGTTTGAGACTTGATCCATGATCCCTGGGATTATAGGTTTTAGTACTGATGGGATTATGGGTGGAAGTACTTCTGGGATTATGGGTGTAGCCTAGGGCGGGAGCTAAGGCGGAGAGCCTGAATGTAATAAAAA
>PVJA010002105.1:0-41741 GCA_004027025.1 Myocastor coypus
AAGGTTGTTGTTGAGACTAGGCTTGGTGGTGCGTGCCTGTAATCCCAGCTCTTGGGAGGCTATAAACAGGCGGATCACTAGTAGTCTGATCTATTAATGAGACCCTGAACACTCTATAGACCCTTCCCTAAAAAATACAGAAAGAAGGAAAGAAAGAAAGAAAGAAAGAAAGAAAGAAAGAAAGAAAGAAAGAAAGAAGGAAGGAAGGAAGGAAGGAAGGAAGGAAGGAAGGAAGACAGGCAGGCAGGCAGGCAGGCAGGCAGGAAGGGAGGAAGGCAGGTAGGTAGGCAGGCAGGCAATCTGAAATCTTTTTTATTGCAAGAATAATACATATTGAAAGAATAATTCGTATTTGTAAGACATGCAGTTTTAGAAATAATGTTCTATTTTATTGAATGAAAACTTAAGTTCACATGCACTTGTTTCGTACTTTAGGGTTATCTTCCCATCCATATATTTCTATAGATATTTATGAATTTTATAGTTTTACTAGTGATTTATTTCTTTTTTTATGAGCAGAACATATTTATTGAGGGAAAGAAAGCTCCTGTCCGAGAGAGGGACAGGATGGGGTTTCCAAAGTGGGTGGCTCCCCTAGTGATTGATTTTAAGTTACTTTTTTCCTATGGCATAGTAGGTACATAGATCTAAAATGGTGAAGAGCTCACCAGTATTTTAGTAACTACTCAACTTCAGTTGGGACCACAATCACTTCAAAACTTTAGGATCTTCCTTTTATGTTAATTTAGTTTTGCTATTTTCTTGATAAGTGATTTAGAAAGAAATAAATCTTTAATACATGATCTTTTGTTGTATCTGTCAGTATATCTGTGATTTAAAGGAAACTGTGATCCATGTCAGCTTATATAGTGTGTACATTGGATTAGTCTACCAAACTCAAATCATGTCTTAAATGCTCCAGCGTACAGATGTACCAGAATATTTACTCTAGAAGTGAATTGTAACTGCTGTGTGTCTTAGAAAGGGTCAGTTTTGTACTGAACTCAGAGATTACTGAACAATACGTCTGAACCCTTGTACCTAATCTTACCTTGAGCTCAAATGGTTCTTTAGATCATCCTGACATACTGGAAAGCCAAGATGATGATGAACTCCAAAATAGTGAAATACCTAAGTTTGGAAAATCTGTTTTTTCCAGCTTCAGCAGAAGATACAGTAATATCAAAGAGATCAGTCTTTTCTAAATCTGGCCACAGTTTGTAAATTTGCAGAAATTTGTACTAATAATACACATGAAAGTTCCCAAGATAAATTATAGACATGAAATACTTGTTGGTCTCTAAAGTGTATTTGTCTATGGAGCAGATTCTGGCATCCCAAGAATATTTTTTTCAGAGCACATTATTTATAGTTTTTCAGAACCTATGTTAAAACTTGTTCGATAAGAGTATTATATTATCTTTAAATTTAATCTAACATATATATGAATCCTGTAAGGCATCACTTTGAGAAAGTTGTGGTTACTGTTCCTTAAATAATATGCTAAGAAAAATTTATAAAATACAGTGATGTTGGTCAGTAGTTAAAGGAGCTATCATTGCAACAAATACTGATCTTTTATGTTTATAAAAAACTAAATCTGTTATGTAATCCACTACCTAACACTAACCATGTTGTCCATGGTGTATTAATTCTGTTCAGAACACTACTGTATTTAAAGTTTCTATCCGGGCGTGGTGGCGCACGCCTGTAATCCCAGCACTCGGGAGGCTGAGACAGGAGGATTGGTGCGAGTTCAAGACCAGCCTGGGCTACAAAAGTGAGCTCAAGGCCAGCCTGAACTGCATAGTGAGTTCTTTGTCAAAAAGACAAAGAAAAAAAAAAAAGTTTCTAGTATATCTTTATTGGAGAGTTAGACCGGTCATAGATTTCTGGTATGAAACTGTGATTTTCTTACTGTTTTAAACTGTTGCAAATTATATAATTTTCTTAATCTATTTTTTTGATAAAAGGGATCAAATGGGGTTCCTTACTATTAGTGTGTGCAGATGTGTGTGGGTTTTTCCCTATGCTGTTCATTTTTAAAATTAACATGTTATGCTAATGAAGCTTTTTTTTTTTTTTTTTTTTTTTTTTTTTTTTTTTTTTTTTTTTTTTTTTTGTTACCAGGGATTGAACTATGCCAGGCAAGCACTTATTCTACTGCACTATGTACCCAGCTCTTCTTTCTTTTCTCCTTTCTCTTTTCTCTTTTCTCTTCTCTTGTCTTGTCTTGTCTTGTCTTGTCTTGTCTTCTTTTCTTGCATTTTCTTGATGTACTATTAGAGTGCTAAAACACTGTGACTTTTCCAATAGTAAACAATTTTCCCAATGAATAGGAATAGGGTAAAGTGTTTAAATTGTGACAGGTTTTCTTTCTTACCTTCTTTAGCATAAAATGTTTTATTCATTACAATTTGAAAGAATCCACTAGAGTTGATTTTTTTAGTTGACTTTTTAAGAATTACCTTTTTTACCTTTATTTATGTATTTATTTTTATTAATTTTAATGAGAAAAATACTAATGAGACAGTTTGACAACATAGACGTTTGACATTGCATATTGTCTTTGTAGTGGTTGTTCAGAGTACAAGATGGAGTCATGATATGTTGTCTAAACACTATAGGTACAAATCTTCTCACTGAACTAAGAGAAAATACCTATGTATATAGCCTAATAGTCCATTATATTACTGGGTTATCAGAGTACTGGTGATGTTGGAAGCTGTTGACCTAAGCTTTTTACAGCTCGGTATATTAATATAGCTTTACTCTTTATACCACATGGTAGATCTTTTTTACCCTTTCTGTAGGCCTGTTTTTAAAAACTTTTTCAGTTATATTTGCATCTTATATTTGTTAATCCATTCTAATAATAGCTGATCATGTTAAAATAGTGCCATCATAAAACATAGTAAAGCTTAAACTGTTGACATACGAATGATCCAGGTTCTGACCTATCTGAAATAATATTTTTATCGCATGTATATGTATATAACTAGAAGCCTAATAGTGGGTTTGGTACAACTAAGATACTTTTTGGGAAATTGTACATTACTTGGCCAAATGTATATGAGTCCGTAAATCTCAAGTGAAGGCATTCATATTGTAGATCTTTCTCTAGCCTGCTCATGTTTGTGGATTTGTTTGATTACGAACATTATGGGTAAGTCTATTTAACTTATTTAATTCCTTACAAAATTCTAATTAAATAATTGTGGAAAGCTAATATTGAGGACAGGGAGAGAGAGAGAGAGAGAGAGAGAGAGAGAGAGAGAGACAGAGACAGAGACAGAGACAGAGACAGGCAGGCAGGCAGGCAGGCAGGCAGACAGACAAACTGACTGACTGACTGACTGACTGACTGACTGACTGACTGAATTTCTTCTGTTGTCAATTCCAAACCTATGTAAATATTAAAAGCACTAAATTTGGGTGCCATTTGGTTGATTGGCTCTGCCTCCTTTGAAGCTTTGACCTTGAGGATTTTTTTTTTTGTTGTTGTTGTTTTTAAAAATTAGGTCTTTCTTTTCAGATCTAAACACTATCTTATTCACAAAGGCTTTTCCTAATAAATCATTCCACTTTCACTGATATTTTTCATGAATATCTTCTAAAACTTTCATACAAAGTTATTTCCTTGATTCTCTGTTTCATTCACATGGTTGTTGATTACTGAATCATAGGCTATTTTGGGGGAAGTTAGATGGTTTATTATTTATAGGTTTGTGCATACCATGGATCATTGCTAGACACAGTAAATCTGAATGCATATGTTATACTGATTTATTATTATAGAAGTTGCAAAAGTATAATAATCTGAAGATTATTAAAGTTGTGTTGTAAATGTCCAGAGTTAAAGTTACTTGAGACATTTGGGATGAAGATATAAGTAGGAATAAGGTTACATTTTGTAGATCAAATTAATGTATATCAGTAAGAAAAATGATTTAAAATAAATTATCCTTATAGACTCTTTAAACATTAACATTTGTATCTTATTTGTAACTACTGTTTACCTCCCTTTATAAATCTAATACCTTGAACCTAACTTGAAGCCATTAAATTTCTTTTAGTTCAGACTGGAGAATTGTGGCAATTTAATGCATGTCTTGTTCTGAGAACTTTATGGTTAGTTAAAATTGTTTCCACTTCCTGGTCCTCCAGCCTGTGATATAGTTGGAAGGGATAGTTTTAGTACAGGACAACCTAATACTAGTAGGATTTTCATGTGTAGTATAATTCTTTCCACCTGTTCTCCACATGCTGGAATTGTAAAGCCCTACAAGAAACCTGAATTTTTTCCTGAGTACACCAAAATTGGGTTTAGTCAGATTTGCTTTCCAGCAGCTTTCCTACTGGGATTATTTAATTTCATGCAAATCAAGGTGTTTGTGGGAGGGTAGATGGAGGGATATATGATCTGTCAGGGGAGCCAGGGACTGGCAAACTGTAGGCTTCAGGCCAGAGCAGACTCAGTGATTGTTATTGTAAATAAAGTTTTATTGGAACACAACCACATTCATTTATTTTTCTTTTATTGCCTTTATACTATCAGTAAAGTAGTTGTGCCAAAGATCTCATAATTTAAAAATTGAAAATATTTACCATGTAGTCCTTTGAACAGGTTTCCTATCTTCAAATCTGAAATTTTATACTATTCTGCTTTGGAGTATTGGGTTTAGAACATGTGGTGTAATAAGAAGAATTCCAGATAAATTCATGTGATTAGCCGGGCGTGGTAGCACACGCCTGTAATCCTAGAACTCGGGAGGCTGAGGCAGGAGGATCAGTGCGAGTTCGAGACCAACCTGGGCTACAAAAGTGAGCTCAAGGCCAGCATGAACTGCACAGTGAGACCCTGTCTCAAAAAGACCAAAAAAAAAAAAAAAAAAAAAAAATCCATGTGATTGTTTTGATTAGACTATAGTTTATGGCCTCTTTGACAAAGAAAAGTTGCATAGGAATGAGATTTGGGAAAATGAATTCTAATCATTTAAGGTAGAGCAATTACCACCTTGAATTGTGTGGAATGAGTCATTCTCACAGTTCTTGGCACAGTCTAGACAGCCTGGGTTTACTATTCTGCTTAATACTCCTCTCAGAAGTTACTTTAACAAAGAACTTAGTCCTTGAATGAAAATGAAAGGGCCAGAAAAACATATTTCTCATCTTTTAAAAACCAAATGATATGTGAAGATATTTTAAAATTATAGGCTTGGGCTGGTGAAATAGCTCAGCAGACTGAGCACCTGCTTAGGCAAGCTCAGGTAGTGGGGTTTGATTGCAAGCACCAAGCAGAAGGCTGGCCTCATCCCTGGGCAAGCTGAGCCAGCCAATGAGGTCTGGTGTGGTAGAACAAGCCTGTAATCCCAGTGCTAGGGAGGCTGAAAACAGGAGGATCAGTATGAGACTGAGCTGTGTAGTGAGACCCTGTAACAAATACATAAAACAAACAAAAAAGAGAGGGTGTAGGATGGGTGAAGTTAAGTTTCTTTTCGAACTAGTTAACAAAACTGTATCTTGCTAATTAGATGAGTTATCAGCTAATGGGTCACAAATGCACTCAAGATTCTTGGCTTAAGGAGCAGGATTCCTTGTGAACTCTGTGAAAACTCTCAAGGGAGATTTTCCAGCCCTCCTGTCGAAGTTACACTAGAGCCTTCAGTGTTAAATTTAGTAATGGAAACCTTCTAATCTTAGGGTTTTGTGGCATTATTTATTCCAATTGTCGATTCCTTTTTTATTTTTGTCTTTTTGAGACAGGGTCTCGCAGTGCAGTTGAGGCTGGCCTTGAGCTCACTTTTGTAGCCCAGGCTGGTCTCGAACTCGTACCAATCCTCCTGCCTCAGCCTCCTGAGTGCTGGGATTACAGGTGTGTGCCACCATGCCTGGCTCCTTTTTTTTTTTTTTTTTTTTTTTTTCACTCTAAAAAAATAATACAACATACTAAAAAATAAATAAATAAATACAGAATTTCACCAAACAAAACAATAGGAATCTGACAGTAGTTGCTGTCTTGCATAGTGTTGTCTTCAAATTAGCTGTTCAGATTACTGGATATAAGCATCCAAAATTAGTTTAAAAAGTTACAAAAAATTTAAAAGTATAAGAAAAACAAATAAGCATCAACTGCTTCTCCCTCTAGACCAGCAGAAATTAGCACAATTATCTAAGCCATCCTGCATGCATATATAAATATATCTTATCCCTCTCCCTCTCAGTTCTTATGCTGATCCCAGTTTTTTCTTCATTTTGAACAAATTTTATTTACTTTCAGGTTCTTATATTAGAGATACTATGTTTGCACATGTGATTCTGATTTATTTCACTTCTGAGTATTAACTGTACTTGCATTCATTTACTATAAAAGCTTCAAGTTTATCATTTTTTTTTTGTAGTTCAGTAATGCTTGATTGTATAATAATATCACACTGTTTTATCCATTCCTCAGTTGATGGGCATTTGGGGTTTTTTTTTTCCCCCCAAGATTTAGCTATGATAAGTTGTTCTGCTATAATAAACATGGGCTCATATCTGTTGCTGTGGTACTTTTTCAGTTAATTTGGAAAGATATCCAGGAGAGGAGTAGCTGGGTTGAATGAGACCTCCAATTCTAGCTTCTTGAGAAATCTCCACACTGATTTCCATGGTGATTGTACCAGTCTACACTTCTACAAATAGTAGGAAAGGTTTCCTTTCCCCTCACAATCCTCCCACCATTTATTGGTTGACTTGTTGCTGATAGCCATTCTTTCAGGATTGACTTATTGAATCTGAGTGTTGTTTTAATGTTAAACATTTTTTTCATATATTTATTTGCTATTTATTTTTGTTCAGCTGAGAAGTATATTTTGCAGCTTGATATGTTATTCTTGTGTTCTTATATGATTTGATACAGATAACTCTTTGTTTCATTTTTTGTTTGTTTGTTTGTCTTTTTGAGACAGGATCTCGCTATGCAGTTCAGGCTGGCCTTGAGCTCACTTTTGTAGTCCAGGCTGGTCTCAAAATTTCACTGATCCTCTTGCCTCAATCTCCCAAGTGCTGGGATTACAGACATGCACCACCATGCTCAGCTGGCCAGATAACTCTTAAAATCTTGCAAAATTTAAATAATCTAGTTATTAGTACTGTAATATTAAACATTTTGGCTATTACTTTATTCATTGAAGCCTTTGTACACACATATGCACAAGTATTCCAAAGGAAATTATCAACAGTGCCCTGAAGTGTTATTTAGCTCTCGATGTGCCTTCTTGATTGTTCAATTTAAGGAAAATATTAAAAAATCTTTATGCTCTATGTAAAGCTGCATGCCATATTTAAGCATTATATAATAGTTGGAAATTGCATGAAAATAAGACAAACAGGAACACTATAGAATAATCTTGAAAATGTAATGTAGATCAAGGGCCTCTTTCTCATGAAAGAACACTTCACACCTAAAAGATATATTATATATTTTTACTCATATACTTCTTGGGCCAAACACATTATAAGTTACCACAATTATAGTAGTTATGAATACTGAATTTGTTATTGTGGCACAGTTTCTTGAACTTCTTCAGTTTGGCTTCTTATCTTTTGAAGTCCTTTTAAAGAATAAGATACTTGGGTGAATTTGGTGAGTATTGCAGTTACTCTTTGATTT
Source organism: Myocastor coypus (assembly GCA_004027025.1). Taxonomy (NCBI): domain Eukaryota; kingdom Metazoa; phylum Chordata; class Mammalia; order Rodentia; family Myocastoridae; genus Myocastor; species Myocastor coypus. Next base: position 7,655 of record PVJA010002105.1, read on the forward strand.
TTTTTTCCCTGTGCAAAGAATGAAACTCAGGACTTTGACATTGCCAGGCATGCATGTTTTTCACTGGGTTATATCACTGGCTGATTTGATTTTTTTTTTTTTTAACTTTACCTCATTGTGTATTTCTTTGCTTAAGATGATTACTAAGCCTGGCGTGGTGGCTCACGCCTGTAATCCCAGCACTTGGGAGGCTGAGGCAGGAGGATCGTTGTGAGTTCGAGACCAGAGTGGGCTACAAAAAGTGAGCTCAAAGCCAGCCTGAACTGCACAGTGAGACCCTGTCTAAAAAAAAAAAAAAAAAAAAAAAAAAAAAAAAAAAAGAAGATGATTATTTCTCACTTTGCAGTCAGTGAAAATTTACCTGGTGACCCTTCTGGGCAAAGACCACATAATCTTCACTCATACTTTTAGTTTATTGTAATGTAATTATTAAATTATAATCATTAAAAAGAAGCTTTTACTCCAGATGAACTGTCTGTGCTTCATGTTTTTTTGTTTTCTTTTGTTGTTGTTGTTTGTTTTGTTTTGTTTTGTGCAGGGTCTCACTGCACAGCTCAGACACATAGTGATCCTCCTGATTTGTGCCTCCCTAGTGCTGGGATTACATGTGTGCACCACCACATGTGGACTCTATTGCCTGCTCAGCATCCCTGGGGGTGGGTCTGGTGTGGCATGCAGTGTCTTGTACTTTGGTAGTGCTTCAGTAACTTCGAAATTGGTAAAATATTCAGTAGTATATTAGGTTATTTTGCTAGGAGTCATATAAGCCTTGCTTTGTTTCAAAGTTCTATATTTTTCACAAAGAATAACAGTGCCTTTCTATTAAAGGTATTTTAGTTTTACACTTACCAGTACTTTTGTGTTACAGTTTAAGAAGATGGTAACTGCAAAACTTAATTTGTGCTTTTATTAAATGTTTATTTGTAGCACATTCAATTGTATTGTTGCTGATACACTTTTATAATATATTAATTTGCTAATAATGTACCATAGTAGAGATATTAAAATATTGTTTATTCACTAAAAGCTCATTTTAAGATGTTTTTAAAGAGAGCACAATTTAGAATTAAAACAAATTATAAGTGATATAGAATTTCACTTAACAAAATAATATGAATTTCACAGTATTTGTTGTAATAGGGTTGTGTTCCAACCCATTATTCATATTACCAGATATATGTATGTAAAATTGAAGAAGAGTAAGATGCATAAGAAATTAAGAGAAAAAGGAGATGAAACAAATTAAAGCATTGTTTCTTTCCATCAACCAGCAGAAAGACACAGTACAGTTGTCCCAACCATCCTGTTCAGATATATAGTTAAATCTCTCTTTCCCATTCCCTCTTCTTATCCTCAACTCTCTTGACTCTTTTCCTTTGAATAAGTTCACTCCCTTTTCCCAGTATGTATTGTACCCTTTGAATTCCATGCAGGTCTGATCTTTTTCAATTAAGAGTACGCTCTCACTTAGCAGAAGCATATGCTTAGACAGAGCGCAGGGGCTGGAGTTCAATCCCCAGCATGCTATGCCCACTGTGCCCTTGGGGAGCACTGAGACCGTAATTGAGATTGGGCATAGCAACGCACACCTGTAATCTCAGTGCTTGGGAGGCTGCAAACAGGATCTGATCTACAGACACTGTACTAAAAAAAAAGTATATTCTCTAGTTGCATCCATTTACCCATAAAACACTCAAATGAATCCTATTTTATACTTACATAATACTCCATTGTGTTAAAATACCACATCTTCATTATCCATTCTTCAATTGATGACATCTGGGTTGTTTCTAGTTGTATAGTTATGACAAATTGTGCTGCTGTGAACATCATTGTACATGTATTGGTGTGATGTGAAGTTTTCAGTACTTCTGAAAAAATACCCAGGAGAGTAATAAATGGCTTCAATGGGATCTGCAATCCTAGCTTTTGAAGGGATATCTACACTGATTTCCGTAGTGGTTGTACCAATTTTTATTCTCACCAACATTGTGGAAGAGTTCCTTTTTCTCTATGTTTTGCATCTACATTTATTAGAGATAATTGACCTTTATTTCACTTTTTTAATTAGATCTTTCTCTGGAATCATAGTCATACTTACCTCCAGGAACGCTTTTGAGAGAATTTCTTTCATTTCAGTTTCATTAAAGAGTTTCAGAAAAGTTGGCCTTAAATCCCTAAATTTCTTGTAAATTCTTCTGTTAATCCATCAGGACCTGGGCTTTTCTTTGTTGATTGTTGGTTGACTTTTTCTTACATTTTCAAGTTCTTTTCTCATTAGATTATTCAGAGTTTGTATATCTTCTTGCCTCACCTTTGGCATTTTGTGTGTGTGTGTGTGTGTGTGTGTGTGTGTGTGTGTGTGTGTGTGTATCCATTTTCATCCTGTGGGAGTAAAGATTTTGAAATAGGCAGTAATGATCTTCTGAACTTTTCTAGGGTCTATAGTGATTTCACTACAGATTTTTGACTAAGTTAACTAGGGGTTAATCAGTTTTGTTTATTCTTTCAAAGAGTAGTCTTTGCATCATTTATTCCTTGTATTGTTTTCTTTATGTCCAGTGCATTAATTTCTGCCCTAATCTGTATAATGTACTGCCTTCTTTGGTCTTTGGGCTTGACTTGGTCTCCTTTTTTTAGGAGCTTGAGGTGCAGCATAAGATCATTTATGCTTGTTCTGTTTTCCTGAATCATTATGGCTTGTTCTGTTTTCCTGAATGTGTGAATTTACAGCTATAAGTATTCTTAAGACAGTTTTCATTGCATTCCATAGGTTCAGTAAGTTGTATCTGCAGTTTTGTTTGACTGGCAATATTTTTTAATTTCTTATTTAATTTCATCTGTGACCCACTATTGTTTAGAAGATTATTTAATTTCCATGCATTTATTGTGTTTTTGTAGTTTCTTTTGTCTATAGTTCCTAGTTTTACTGCAATCAGATAGTATGCATGGGATAATTTCACTTCCTTTGCATTTACTTAAGAGTGCTCTATGTGCTAGTATATGGTCTATTTGGAGAATGTCCCCTGTGCAGCTCAAAATAATGTGTATTCTGTTGTTGCTGGATGAAATATTCTATAAAGTCTACCAAGTCAATTTCTTCACAAGTGTTTTTAGTTCTTTGATTTCTTTGCTGATTTTTTGCCTAGTTGATTTCTAAGTGACAATGGCATGCTAAAGTCCCTCATTACTCTTGTGTTATTGTTCATTTAATTTTTCCATTCTGTTAAAATTTGCGTGTGTGTGCTCCTACATTGTGTGCCTTTATATTTATAATTGTTGCTTCTTCCCCTTGCAGTTTTCCCTTAACAAGTATGTAATGATCTTCTTTATCTCTTATATATTCGATTCAAAGTTGATGTTTTGAACTACCAGAATAGCTACCCTTGATCCTTTTCTAATTTCCTATGGCATGTAGAATTGTTTTCCCTTAACAAGTATGTAATGATCTTCTTTATCTCTTATCTATTCGATTCAAAGTTGATATTTTGAACCACCAGAATAGCTACTCTTGATCCTTTTCTGATTTCTTATGGCATGTAAAATTGTTTCCCTGTCTGTGAGTTTCCTCTTAAATTAAATGTGTTTCTTTTATGCAGCATATTGCTGGATTTTGTTTCTTATTCAACACTGCTAGTCTGTTTCTTTTGACTGGCGAATTGAGGCCATTTACATTGATGGATATAATGGATACTTATTTGCTTATCTTTGTCCTGTTCGATTCTTCCCTTTTTAATTCCTTGCTTTGCTTGATAGCCTTTCTGTTGTTCTTAAAGCTGTGATCACTTCTGTCTCTTTCTAGAATATTTGTTAGTACTATTTATAGGGTTAGTCATGAAAAGATCTTATTCACAATTGAATTTGATAGTTTTGCAGGGTACTTCAATCTGGATTGGAAATTATTTTCTTTTATGGCCTGACATGCTTCACTCCAAACACTTCTTGATTTGTTGGTTTGTTGGAAATTATTTTCTTTTATGACCTGACATGCTTCACTCCAAACCCTTCTTGATTTGTTGGTTTGTGTTGAGAAAACTACCATGATTGTAACAGACTTTCTATTGTAGGCGATCTATTCTTTTTTTCTCCAGTAATTTTTAATATTGTGTTCTTTTGTTGAATTTCTGAGATCTTGATTACTATGTGTCTAGTTATAGATTTATTGTGATTATGGCTGTGTGAAGTTCTGTATGCCTCACTCATCTGTATGTTGCTTTCTTTTTTCATGTTTGAAAATTTTGTGCCAGTATTTCTCCAGATAGCCTTTTTATGTCATTTGTGCTGTCTCCCCTTGCTTCATTGACACCTATTATTCTTACATTATTTTTCTTTGCATTGTTCTATAGATGTTGAATTGTTATTTCCTGATTACTTGTTAGTTTTAAGAGATCTTTCATTTTACATTCATTAGATGCACCACTGTCTTTGAGGTCTGAAAGTCTATTCAATTTTATTCAAGCGGTTTTGCCAGCTTTCAGTGTAATTCTTAATTTCCTGGTTATCTGTTTGAAACTATTTCATGCATTCTGATTCTTTCCTGTATTGTCCATTCACTTTGGCCATCATTTTTCTGTTCTCTATTTTTCTATCAATGTCTTGTTTAATTGTGCTGATCAGTTCTTTCAGAATTGTGGTCCTTTTCTTTTTGACCTGAAAGAATATTTCTTTTAATCTTATTTCTTCTATAGCCTAATATACTTATTTCCTTCAGTTGATATCATTTCAGAGATATTAAGTATGTGATTTCCAAGTTCTTGTGTGTCTTTTGTCTCCTGGATTTGTTCTGCATAGGCTAGAGGATTGAGATTGACGTTTGCTCTGCTTTTTGGCCTGTAAGCCACCCAGAATCCACCAAAGTTCTTAAATGACATCAGGAAATCTCCATTCTTGTGTGCTCTAGGCCCACAGGTTGCTACACTCCTGTGTCTCACAGGCCACTCAGAGTCTACCTAAGTTCTTATAAGTTTAGACCAGCCCCCAACAGCAGCTCCATATCTGCTCCATGGGGGCAAAGGACAGATGATATCAGAATCCTGTAAGGTACCCAGAGTCAACCAAAATGTTCTTAAATGACACTAGGAAAGCTCCTTAAAATTCATTTTGAATTATGAAAATTTCAAAAATAGTGGACCTACCTAAAAATGATCATTTTAATCATACTGACATCAAATTACTTTCTTTTTTAAAAACATATTCTAGCTCTACTTTATGCTGTACCACTCTCTGCTTCCCTGTACATCCTACATCAGACATATTGAGCATCCTCAAATTGTAATATTATGCATGTTTTCCCATTGGAACTTCATTCTTTTACTTTTCATGTTCATTATATTAAATTTTATCTAACTTGCTTTTTAGTACAGTTACATGTTTGAGCTTTTGTGTGTGGGGGGGGGAGCTGGGGTTTGAACTCGCAACCATGTACTTTCCAGGCAGGCACTTGTGCCACAGAGCTGTCTTCCTAGCCCCTGTTTGAGAGATTTAAACATGAAGATATTTAGCTCCAATTTATTCATTTTCACAAAATTATATTCCATTTTATGATTAAACTGATTATGTACTCCTCACCTTATATGTATTTGAACTGTAGTGAAAGAAATTTATCTTCATATGTCCCTGTATGTGTAAGAATTTCTCAGTGGTAAATATGTAGAAGAGACCTTACTGGATAACAGGTAGAGAGAATGTACTCAGCTTTAGGAATTATTGCTAAAGCACCTGTATTCAAAATTATCTTGGACACACAACAACAAAAATATGCTACTATTTATAAAATATTTTATTCTTTATTCATAAAATATTTAGAAACACATTTATCTTTATACAAGTATGTGTTACCATCTTGATATATAGAATAAATAGTCCCTTTATTATGATTTCATTTATATATTTATTTACTTATTTGAATCACTAGTGATTAAAACCAAAATTTAGCACTTAGATTCATTCCCAGCCTTTCATGTATCTTTATCCCAAGATGAGTTGCAAATAGGCTGGACACAAGTTTAGTGATTTTCCTTGTTGAAATTGCAGTCATAGCCCATTACATCTTTCTAAAATTTCCTAAATAGCATTTTATACTGTAATTGTGAAAAAAAGATTAAATTTTCTTCTACAATCCTTGTCATATGAAAGGATAAATTTATAGATACAACTTAATGCATGAATTTTATATTTGACTATAACATCTATTATTTTGGTATTCAAAAGCAAGCAGATTCCCTGAAAGACGGTTTTTCTAAGGCCAAAATAACTGCAACGTGCTGTTTATTATTGAATCATAATTTAGCTCCCTGTACATTCTTTATCTTCACTGTGTACATCATGCCTAGTAACATTTAGTGAGAATTTACAGTTTTTGTTACTTGGCCAGTGCCCCTTTTGTTGCTTCAAAATGTAAGTCTAGAGGAGTAGATTTGAATCTTGGCTCTGTTCTTACCTGTCATATTATAAGAAATTCTCCATGTGATGTATCTTGTCCTGTATCCCTGCTCCCTCTAGGTCTTGACACATCCAGTTTGGCTAGAATTGAGTCAGTTATAGCACACATGCCAGTGACTAACGAAGTTTCTTATAAATGTAATAGAGAATTTGTGGAATTTTATTTAGCAACCCCTATTTAATTTATGATCCTTCCTGATTAGCTCTTAATTGTTTGCTGGGTTGTATTTACCCATTTGAAAAAGTACCTTACTAAAAAATGTTTTAGCATGATATATATCTCAGCACCTGGAACTACATGATGAAAAAAACTCTTGAAGGAAATTGCTATTTTACTTGAAGTTTCCAGTCCATTCCTATATTGTCTTTTGATTACTCAGACTACTGATGAGAAGTATGATATCATTTTTATTTCTTGTTGTTTATAACTTTGGTTCCCTTTGAAAGCTTTTTTTTTTTAAAGTATCTGATAAAGGGCCAGCCAGATAGCTCAGTGGACTAAAGCACTTGCTTAAGCAGAACATAGCAGCCAGGGTTCAATCCCTGCTGGGCTGTGCTGACCCCACAACCAGGGCATGATCTGATCTGTGTAGTGAGACCTTATAGACCCTGTAGACCCTGTACCAAAAACATAAACAGAAAAATACTTTGATATCTGATAGATATGTTGGTGAAGCCTAAGCAAAGGGGAAATGACAAATTACCTTTTGGGGATACATGTCTGTGGCACCTAATAAATACATTAATTGTAGGTAGTTGGTACATGTACATGACACATCTTAATTCCTTTACATCTCTTTTCTATCATACTCTTCCATAGTGCTCTTTTTGCTCCAAGTCTGATAACAGTATTTGCAATTTGTAATTTTTATTAAACATTAAAAAGTCTATAAAAGAGGATAGGATTCCAAAGAGTTGCCAGTGTTACTGAAGTCCAGTACCTCTTTCTTTAAGAGATGGTCTTCTGCTGAGCACATTTGTCATCCCTCTGCAGTGCTAGTCCTATCACTTTTTAATAACTTAGTTATAAATGTTTAAAATTTTAAAAATTAATTTTGTGTTTATAATCCCAAAGGGATTTGAAACACATACAGAAAACATGTTTTTTATGTGTGTATATAAATCTATACAGCACACATCTTTTGTATGTGTTTGAAATAGGGCACAGTTTGTGAAGTAAAACAAATATTGTAGAAGGGGCCAACAAGTGGCCTGACATCAAGAAGTCTTTACAGCCTTCATGAACCCTGTTAATGCGAAGGCAACATCTCATATTCTGATCCTGAAGCCCTTATATTTATGGGAGAAATAGAACTCTTCATTGAAGTTCATTTCATCCAATTAATTTGTCTAAAATTATTCATTGAACTTTGCTAAGTCCCAGGCCTGCTTTTGGCCTTAAAGATAGGATGTACTCAATTCTTCCATGTACTAATGTATTCTTTACATAATTATCAATTATATCTACTGTATTTTTAAAATTTTTATTAATTTTAATAAAGAAATAATGAGACAGTATAGACACATTTGTAGGACAGCCACAGCAATTAATAGAATGCATTTTATTTTCTTCATACTAATTGTTCATAGTACAAGATGCAGACATAACTTTCCGAAACACTATTAGTACAAATATTTCTTCTTACTGAACTAAGGGGAAAGTAATCGTATTTACAGTCCAGTAGTCCAGAGCAGTAGTGGATTATCAATAGAATTAGCAATATCAGGGTCTGTTGACTTGAGCCATTTATAGCTCAGCATATTAATGTGGCTTTCCTTGTGATTAGACTTTTCTGCTGGATGGTTAAGACCAAGATAAAGCAAGATATATATAACAAAACATGTAACTTGTATCTGACAAGGTCAGTCAAATCCCTTAAGTATTTGCCCTGAAACCAAGTACAGCATTTTGTAGAACTTTCTTTGTGAGTGTCAGCCACCTGGATGAATCATGGCCATTGCTTGACCAATTTGCTCTCTGTGAAAGCCTGAGAGAATGTTTTCTCCCTAGGTGGCTCTCCTTAGGCACACTTACGCATCATCGATCTCTTTCCTTTATGGCCCCATAATCTCCTTGAACAGAATACTTGGGACACCACTGAGTCATAAGATTTTACATTACAGGTTCTCTTATGTCTAGAGTCCTCACTGACCTAGTGGGGCTAGGGCCAATATTTTGACTATCTCTGTAGCCCTTCTTTTTCTCTGTGACCTGCAGACTTAAGTTGTTAACCCTCCAGAAGAGAAGCTTAGTGTTATTACTATTCTATAACATAGGCATTAGAGGTTAACATCACTGTCTTTTTGAATATCAAAATTCTTTAGACTTAACATGGAATGGACATTTACCATCAATGATTGATATTTGGATAAATTTCTACAGAAGTGACAAAAAACAGTTGCACATTTTTACACAGAAATATCAAAATTTCTGTATATAAGTATGTAACATTTTTGTATTTTAATTTTTGAAGAAAACTTTTAATATATGTCAAATTTAAGAAATTTCTTACACAGAATCACTAAAGATGGTTAGACCAGTAGTGACCTCTAGTCTTACCCACTGTAGGTCTCAAGGCTTCACCCCGTTCCTCATGTCTGAAGGGTTGTACTGCTGAGGATATAGCTTGTGGGTGATTTGTGTCATATTAGTGGTTCTCTGAGAACCTTTGCTTCCCAGTGAGGAACTTACTGATGCATTTCCTGTTACTGAAATTCTCCCTGCTAGCTCTGTATTATATTTCCAGTTGTCACCTGTATTTTTGTCTAAGTTAAATTGCTACCTCTAGGAGCCCTATAATCTGTCCTGCTGCATTTTTGCTTTCCTTTTAAAATTAAATATGTATGTATATATATAATTTTTTCTGATATTGAGTTTATTTTTTGTGAGTGGTTTTTCTCCCTTATTAGTCTGTAATTTCTTTCAAAGCCAAATCTTACTTGCTTTTTACCTTTGATTTCTCTATGTATCCACACCAGTATTTTTCAAGTAGAGATAACTGAGCATTTCTAAGGTGCATCTAGATCATACACTGATATTTTTATTCTTATCCTTATGCATATGCTTATTATGCTTATGCTTATCCTTATCCTTACCATTACCCTTGTTCTTGGGTCCACACCACAGAGGAGAACTGTGTATTTTAGCTGTAGATTTTGCCTGAAAATGTCACAAGGAAGGATTAGTGGAGGCCCTGTGTAATGCTCGTATCCCATAGCAGATTCTGTGAGTGCAAATAACTTAGAAAATTTATAGCTCTGAATTTGTATAGTTTTAGGAGATAACCCACTGATAATTAGAACTTAATCTTTATAAGAACAGTACATTGGTAGTCTCTCCAGTGCTTTTTCAAGTGCCAATGTGTGAGCTTATTTTCTAAGGTGACTGTAAGACCTGTGAGGTTTTTTGAGAGTCCAGTGGTTGGTCTTTGTTCTTTTTTATCTGGCTTTTCTGGTTCCATGACAGGTGCTCAGCTTTAGTTTAACAATTTTATCACTTATGAATAATACATTACCTATATTGGGGTTACATAGATGTAATTTTGTTAAATGTATATCATGGTAGATTTAAAATGAGGGATTTATTTTGTCATTCATAAAGTTGTAATACAGTCTAGAGAAACCATTTGTTAAAGATAGCATCTAGGTAGCCTCTTTATTTATTTCATGTAGGAAAAGGTTAGATCCACAATAAATATATAAAAATATAAGTAGATAGGGGAATTTATCTTGAAAATAAGATACCAGTCATGGTTTTGAAATGCTAAATGCATGAAGATCTGTCAAAGAGATATACGAACATGGTTTTTTTTCCAGTGTACTTCAAAGTATTTCATTATATTTATCATTCTCTAGTAGGCAGTGATCAAGTGATACAGTAATTTCAGAGTCAGTCTGTGTTAATAGGTGTAAAAATAATGCCTCTCCACATACATTGTATAGATAAATAAGTTGGAAATTTTCTATTAATGAAGTGCTTACAATGTATTACATTTCTGAAATGTTTACTAGTTTAGTTATTTTACATTTAAGATATAACTTCATAACTACATATAACAAAAGAAGATAAATTTTTAAAAAAGAAATTCATAATTTGATTCATAGTAATTTGTGAAACTCCAAGTGATTAATTTGCTCAAGCAACCCACATGTATCTCCAAAATGGGAAATTTAATTGTTTGGAGCTTGTGATATTTTATTTGCCCTAATGAAGCTGAGGAAATTTGTAAAATAATGATTAAAATCTGTACATGAAACTACATCCTCCTATAACTTCTTATTGATAATATAATTTAAAATACACATAGTATAGTCATATTTTTTTAATTGCATGAATGGGCTGAAATCATAACCTAATTTATGCTTCTCAACATGAGCTGCCATTGCCTCTGTCTTTGGGCATAGTGTTTATCAAATTACTAAAATAGTTTTGATTGTTGGATTTTAATGTGCTTTTATTTGACTGTTAATTATCTTGAATTAATTAACCCAACATTGTCATAGGGATTGATTTTACTGTATAGTAAAGGAATAAAATAAATGCTAGTGATAACACAAAATCAAAAGTGACATCAGGTCAAACATAGGAAGTGTTTAAGATTTTGTTTATGTTCAGATTGCTTTTATTGTAAAAGGTATTGAAAGATGTTAAATGGAACTGGTAATATTTTCTGATGTAAATACTGTTTGGTTTAGTTTTTTTTTTTGTTGTTGTTGTTTTGTTTTTTTTAACCAGAATGTTTATAGTTTTTTTCTAGTCAGATTCGTTAAACTAAATACCAATAGACAACATACTTTTATTTTTACCAGAGGAAACTATTTATGTACCTTGTGGTAACCCAGAGGGACCCCTTGATCAGGAAGCACAGTGGAAGTTCTTTTTTCTTCCTGGGAGTATAGTGCTACAGTGCCTAGGGATGCCTTTCAGGTGTAGCTATGTGCCTGGCAGAAAGCAGGTCTGGTCTGAGTGGTTGAGTATGGATAGCATTTCATTTAGCCTCTGCTCTGACAGCCCATGCCCTGGATAAGTGGTGTAGGCCTGTACAGGTGAAATCTATTCTCACTTTTGCCTCAGGGGTGACTGGACTGTAACAGAATTTTTCAAACCCGTTGGGCCCAACCGCAAAGCAGAGAATAAATGGCTGAAGTGCCAGGCCTCGACAGAAAAATCAATGCCTGGTTATACAGACATGACAGACCAGGCCTGCAGTTTCCCTCACAGAGGCTACGCATCACCCTTCTGGGTTACCATTTCCTCTGTCTGAAGTTAGTGTGTAAGCCAATTTTACATTGTTTTTTCTCTCCTTCACGCAGGAAATTTACATGCCATTTATGTGACAGAAGCTTCACAGAGAAGTGGGCCTTGAACAACCATATGAAACTGCACACAGGAGAAAAGCCTTTTAAGTGTACCTGGCCCACATGTCACTACTCATTCCTTACAGCCTCTGCAATGAAAGACCACTACAGGACACACACAGGTGTGCCATGTCCCATTCTTTCCTCTAGGCTAGGCAGAGAGAGATGAGGATGGGCTCTGAGAACTATATATCAATTACTTTGATGATAATCAGTTGGAATGATGTCCTACTCATCGGGCTTAAGAGTATGGTAATTATGTATGAAGAGGTACAGTATCATTCGTTGCCTCTCAGTGATGCTTAGGATAGTGTTGTGTATATATCTTTATAGGTGTCAACTTTATCCGAGCTGATTTGAGATACTAAGTTTTCAAAACAATTTATGTTTTGTTACAGATATCAAGAGTTTCCAAAATTTTCCCCAATTACTGATTCTTGTTTTTGTATATTAAGAAATTTTAGGCAAATTAGTCTCAGGGAGAACTTCATATATATTCACTGATCTGAATAGATCTACTCTAGCTTTTTAAAATTAAAACTCTGTATGAAAAAACCAAAATTTAAATACATTTTACACCAAAAGATTAGACCAACTGTGTGCAAATTGAACCAACTGATAGTGAAAGCAGTACTGACTACACATCTGTGTTGAGAATCTTACCAAGGACACAGTATGGGCCTTTATGACTTTATATCTTATTACTATGTTATTGTTATATGCAATGTTTATGACTTACTTTTCTTTGTCTCAATATATTGGGCCCAAAACTTCCTTAGAAGCTTGTATCTGTATTTTTTTCTATCACTGTACTATATTACTATGAGATGGTTAATATATTTGTGGTCTTTTGCCTTACACCTCTTAGAGTATTTTTGTTTCAGGGATAAAATAATAAATTTTAATCGGTATTCCCAAGTGTTCTTCTAATTGCCAAGAATCCTACATTATTCTTAGAAATTATAGGTTAAAAGTTCTTCTGAAGCAGTTTGTGGGAAGCCCAGGCCTCCTTAGCTTCCTTGACAAGGGTGTTGACGATTTAAGGTCTCCAGTCTGCCCTGAGAGATCACTTATATCGAACAGCAGATGAAAAGCCAGTGCAGATGTAATTTATCGTCAGCGTTTCCTTCTAAAGAATAATTGTGGAGACTTGGCTGGATCAATAATATGGATTTTTGTTGTTAGGTCTTGTAGTCTGCACCATAATGAGAGATTGGGGACAGTGGCTGTTTTCTAATAGAAAATAAAGGATTGGTTTCCGTGTCTTGCTACATTTTAATGCAAAATGGCACACTTGAAACTAATTCAAGTTGTTATGAAAAGAAGTCTCCCATTATATCCCTGCTATCATGTAAATATACCATGCTAAATGAACCCTCTGTAATAAATGAAATACTACTTTGAATTTTTAAAATTTTTTCTTCAAAAATATTCTTTTGCGCACTTTAACCCTGCTGTTCACACACACACACACACACACACACACACACACACACACACACATGAGAAGCAAGTGAAAATTGCATTTAGAATGAAAAAAAATTAAGCAACAAGAGTAAATATGACATATAATACATTAGAGACTACCATCCTAAATAAAATCTTATACATCAAAAAAATCAGTCACTAATGTATGTAAAATCGAATTACATATAAAATAAATTTTTGTTTTTATATATGCATATATATATATCTAGTGAAAATGAATAGAACTTACATACTATGTTTATATATGCTCTTTGTATACACATGGTTGTATGTAAAGCATGTGTGATAATTTTTCTTCACTTAAAATTTCATTTTAGAAGGAAGATGTAGGTCACAAAGATATTCATGAATGTCAGAAGAGAAAAATGCCATCTTTAATGCAAAAACAATAAGAATACTCAATCCTTATTTAAAAATTTAATAACTGAATACTGCCACACCAAGTGGCACATTCCCAGTACCATACACAATGAAATGCATGTATGTTTGTTCTTGCATATATATGTACTGGGAAACACAGTCTTACACATGTCCTCCATTTTCATGTGCATATGTGGGAATATTATGTTTGTGCTATCACAGGTAAAAGACCCAAGAGAACTATGGTAGTGAATAAAATGTCAGTAGTGATTTTGTCTCAGCATAGAGTGGTATGTTAATATTACCAAGCAAATTATCTTTTGGGAATTAAAAAAATCTACTTCAGTATTACTTAATTGATAATACAGCTAGTTAAAAAGATTTATATTTTAATTTGATGAAATAATTAAATGAAGGATTATAATTAAACTTCATTCTTCATAGCCCATCCATTCTTTCTTTACTGAAATAATGCTACAAAAGAATAAACTTAAGCCCCAAATAGGAAAGTGAGATTATGAAAGTATTTAAATTCACTTTCACTTTGAATAATAATGAACATTTTTAACATAGATTTGGAAATAAGATTAAACATACTTGAGTTAAAGGCCCCCTTGTTCATGTAATTTAGAAAAGGTAGTAGAAGGTTAAAGGGAATATTCCTTTTTGATTAACAAACTTATATTACCTTCTTATGTTTGCTGATTTCTTTTTTAACTTTAAAAAGGCTAGTTTTTAAAAGTGCCATAGGCTAATTTTTTTTTGTCAAACCACAACACTAGAATAAACCAGATTTGGTTAAAAACCTTGAAAGACTTGTTGCATCAAATGCCTATGAAGAGTAAACTGGGTAAAAACAGATATATATGATTTTTTTTCAAAAACTAACTTACAGCTTCACTAAATCTCTACAAGATTAACATTTTTATTGTTTTGCCCTTTATGAGTAATATAGGATGATCTGACTAGTTAACCACCATTTAGTGCCTAAATGTGGTAGAATAAAAGATATACATTGCATTTATAGACTATAGAGCAAGAACTTATATAAAGATGCTAAAAAAATTAGTGTACATTTTAGAAAACACTTCATCTAGTAAATTAAGATGTTTCCACTCTAGAATTATTAACAAAGATAAGCAGTAAGATTTTTTTTTTTTTGGTAAAATTTCTGAAACAATCCCTTGACTTTTTTTTTTTTTTTTTTTTTTTCCTTTTGGCGTGGGAGTTTGAGAAAGATAAACAATTTTGAATTACAATTGATACTGAGTAATACAGATTTTCTTGTTATTTGGTCTTTAATATGTTCGGGGAAACCAGTTAGTTCATAATAATAAGCTGAAGTGATTAAGGAAGAACCTAATAGAATCAGGTAGAACAAATTCAGTATTTGTAAGTTGTTAGAAAATTCAATATTTTATTTAAACAGAATCATACATACTGTTTATTAACTATTCTAAGCAATCTTTACTCAGCTCAGAAGGGCCAGATGTATGGAAATTGTAAAAAATCAGGATATGCATAAAAACTGTTCAAGTGCATAAAGCAGTCCCATCTGGAAGACATCTACCAGAAATGAAGTTGTACAAAACCATTCCATTGATAATAAAGCTAATTTTTATGGGTCTGACAAGTATGTAATTATGTTCAGTGGTGCTTTTCAGATTTTATCACAGTCAATAAACCGCAGTGGTAATTTCATTCCCATTTGACATATTTACATGGAAACATTTGATTGGAGGAATTAGTAACCCTGAAAGCCTTGATAGATATGTTTTAATGATCTGTGACCTCCGTAGTCCCTCAACTGTTTATTGTTGCAACAGGCGAGAAGTCGTTTCTGTGTGACCTTTGCGGCTTTGCTGGCGGGACTCGGCATGCCCTCACTAAGCACCGACGGCAACACACAGGTTAGTACAAGGGCTGCCTCAGCTCTTTTCTCCAGAGACATGACTAAGGTGTTAAACCTCCCTGCTACCACTCTTGGCCTTATCAGTTACTTTTCTCTTTAATATTTGTATAAAATATGTGTACTTGAGGAACTACAGAAAATTCTGTTAAAATATTAAAAGATTTAAATTGTTTATTTTTATATACTTAAAAGGCAGACATATTGTTTATTTCAGGGATCAGTTATCTGCATTAGATTCATGTTAAATAGAAGGAAGTAAGCAATTTTTTTCTCAAAGCTGTGGGGTACAATTCTAATTTCTCAATCAACAAGGCTGTGTGTTAGACTCCTGGGTGGGAACTGGGAATCCCATATCTATAGTCATCTTCTCTCCCCCACCTTGCACCTTCTTGCATGTGGAGCTGCTTATTGCCTACCTTCCTGTCCAAATGTAAACATGATTTTAATTCAATACTCCTTTAGTTTTTCTTCCATGAGAATGTAATGGTAAGTGGAGTAAGTGAGACACATGAGCTTAAATATCACAGGATTTGTGATTTCTCTTATATGAGAAACTCAATATATACAGTCTACTATCTATATCTATAGAGAACAAGAGAAAAAAAGGTAAATAAGATGTAAGAAGTCCTAATAATTCCTCAATGTAACTATTCCCTTTTTTCAAATGTATTTTAACATTTATGATTTCTTATATTTGTATAATCATTGAGCAAGTTTTGTGCTATTTTTTCTTTGTCAGAGACTTTTGCTTATGACATATTTTGAGTAACATTTTGGCTATTTTTTAAGGTTATGATGCATATTGTACTAACTTGTTATTCTCTAATTTTTTTTTTTTTTTTTTTTTTTTTTTTTTTTTGTCTTTCTGAGACAGGGTCTCGCTATGCAGCTCAGGCTGGCCTTGAGCTCATTTTTGTAGCCCAGGCTGGTCTCGAACTCACACCGATCCTCCTGCCTCAGCCTCCCGTCACTAATTGTTTTATTATGAAATTTTGTTTTCTTTTTCCATAGAAGCAATGAGCTTTTAAAATATTTTCTTTATTACTCTTTACTTATATTACTGTTAATTACAAAAGAGGATAGTAACAAAGACCATGGGAAATACTTAACTTTGAAAGGAGACCCTGCCTCCATGACTTGTGTTCCTGGCTATTCAACAAAATAAAATCGATTGCTTGATTAGGAATGTTTAAGAATGAAAAGTTTTAAATATTTATCAATTTTTTTGTTTCCTACTTTGTATAATTTAGTGGTTTCTATATGTGGTTATTTTCGTAATTCTAAAATTTTTGCCTGGCATATTACTGATTCATCACAATTGTCTTTTTAATCACTAATAGAATCACATTTTGCTATTAGATACTTCCCAGTTAAGATGACATGTCATCTGATAGCACAACTGACAATTAAATGCTGTCTTTTTCTTTTGTACCAGTCAGTATCATTGAGTTTGGCAGACTCCAAATAGCATGAAAACACACATAAAAAATTGTTGATCATGGTCCATTGTGATTCTCAAAATGCATTACTGAATGGGTACAGGAAGTCCTTGTGTTCAAGATGTTATTTACATGATCAACAAAAATGAGTGTCATACATTGTCTTTAGATCTTACATATATGTAATTCAGATTTCTAAAGGGACCTTTTCAATATCTACTATAATGTTAGAAATTTCAACTTAACTTTAAAAATACAGAACTTTATTGTAAATTTAGAGAAACTACATGTGTATAAATTAATTGAATCCAATGCCTTAAAGACTCAGTGTAAGATGATATTAGAGGCCCAGTTGATGTAACTCATCCTTGACTTGTATCATGGAAAAATTTGAAATACATTTAGAAATGGCGTGTTTATTAGGGTACTTACTCTTAGTGTTTTTAGTTACTGGTATTCAAAGTAATATGATTCAAATATCACTGTAGTTGCCCAGTCCCATCTGGAGTAGCTACAGGAGACACAAACTCCCCTCTCTACCACCTCTGCCAGTGGGTAATGCTCCTGTTTGCCCTGCTATGTAGATATATTACAATCACAGGCGTTCCAGCTGATGGATCGATCAGGAAGCCTACATCGAGCTGGCACAACTTTATATTTTATGTCAGGTCCAGAGGCTCCTTATTACTTTGCTATTAACTTTATACTATATAGGACAATGTCTCACAGACAGAGGTATCTGTCTTTTTGGCATTTATCTGCTTCTGTGGCACAAATCAAACACGATTCTTTAATACCAAAGTCAGTTCTTCAGACTCTGGGCTTCAAAAAAACAACTCAGTTCAACTCAGTGTAGGCACTTAGCTTTTATGCTGGATTTAAAATGCTTAAGCAACAGAAAACGTTTCCTCCAAGACAACACTTAAATGGTGCATTTGAAATCTATTTTTTTGATGTGTCCTTCTGTGACATGGTTTACCCTTTCTACCAGAGAGTACCCATGCGAATTACAATCAGCTAGGAAAAGGATAGGTATCCAAAGTGTTCCAAATGGTGTAAATAATTCCTTACTGCAATACAGACTGTTTTGGGGGCTGACACAAAACATTTTCCATTTTGAGATTTACTTTTATCACCTGTCAAAGGCCCTTGATTCAAGGGCACAGGAGCCAATCCTCACAGGTAGTTGAAGAGTCCTGGCCAGCTTAATAACCTCTAGCCCACCCTAAGGAATGTGAAGTGTGATTTCCATGAGATGTGGTCAGATAGTCTGACATATGTTTGACACACAAAAGGACAATGCACTACAGTGACAGGCTATTTTGGTGTCTCTCCTTTGACTTTTACTTTTCTGTCAGTGCTCTCTAAGGTCGAAAGTATTCCTTATATGGTTATTTTGCCTGTAATTATTGTTTATAAAGTATGAAAACCTTGACCAATATGCACTGTTGTATCATTTAAAGAAAGTATGAAAAGAAAGAAAACAAAGAAGGGAAACAGCCACTTCTACTATTGTGAATAGAATGTATCCATTAGTAAAATTTTTTGATGAATTTTATTTTCCTTTCCAACCTTTATATGAACTAGAAGTTCATAATATTACACAAATTAATCATCTGTATGATCAAGGCAAATATGAAATTACAATTTATAATTTGCTCTTACATGGTATTATCTTAATGTGGACTTCGAATTGTTAGGTTTATAAAGAATGCAAATGGTATTATTCTTTAAGTGTTGTCTTTCAATTTAAATTAGGTCACATGTAGAAGTCATAAAATCTTAAATGTAATAAGCTATGCTTAAACCATTTTTTTTTTTTTTTTACATAGCTCACTTTGAAATACCAAACCAAAAAATTAAGTTTGAAGATCTTAGGTCTTTATGCCACAGTCTTAGATAATGAAGTCCATAATGTCACCCTTTTACTTCCCTCAGATTCCAAAAATATGGACATTGGATAGCTTAGTTATTGATCAAGGCTGTTATATTGAATTATGTATCAGTGAATTATGGCATTAAAATATTATATAAATAATATTTATTTATATAATTATATAAATAATTATATAAATAAATTATATATAATTTATTATATAAATAATAAATAATTTATTTTATATAAATAATTATATAAATAATTTATATAATATTATATAAATAATATTATATAAATAATATAATATTATATAAATAATATTATATTATATAAATATATATATAAATAATTATATAAATTATTATTATATAAATAATTCAGAGACTTTAGAATATGTTTGTGAATCTGCATAATAAATAAGGTCCTGTATATGTCTTAACTGCTTACATTCACTATATTAAAAGTAATATTAAAAGCCTGAAGATAGGAGGAAATTATAAAGATTCGAGCAAAAATTAATTCAATTGAGACAAAGAAAATAATACAGATTCAATGAATCCAAAAGCTAGTTCTTCGAAAGACTAAATAAAATTGATAAGCCGCTAGCTAACCTCATCAAAAAGAGGAAAGAAAGGACTCAAATTCAAGGAATAAGGAACGAAAGGGTGAAATTACTACTCACAGATCAGAGACTCAGGGGATCATAAATAGCTACTTTGAGAATCTTTACTCTCACAGAAATGAAGACACAGAAGAAACGGACAGATTCCTAGAAAAGTATAAATTATGAAAACTGAATCAAGAGCATGAACTCTCAACAACCCAATTAGAGCCAGTGAAATAAAAAATGTAATAAAAAGCCTACCCACAAAGAAAAGTCCAGGATATCATGGATTCACCGCTGAATTGTATAAGAAATTTATAGAAGACATAAGCCCAGTACTTCTCAAACTCTTCAATGAAATTGAAAAGGAAGCAATCCTCCCAAAATCATTCCTAGAAGAAGTATTACACTGATACCAAAACCAGAAAGAGACACAACTATAAAAGAGAACTACAGGCCAATTTTTCTCATGAACATAGATGCAAAAATTCTCAATAAAATCCTCAGCACTAGAATACAACAAATTATCAAAATGTCATCAACATACCTCCCAAACGGGAGAAGTCATTCCTAAAATTTATTTGGAACCAAAAAAGACCCAGAATTGCAAAGACAATCCTGGGGAACAAAGGTAAGGCAGGAGGCATTACAATTCCTTACCTAAAATTATGCTACAGAGCTACAGTAATAAAATCAACATGGAATTTTCAACAAAATAGACCTGAGGATGAGTGGAATAGATTAGAGGATGCAGAAGTAAATCCAAACACACTCAGGCACCTTATTTTTGATAAAGAGGTCAAACATGTTTACTAGAAGAAAGATAGCCTCTTTAACAAATGGTGCTAGAAAAACTGCTCTCCACATGTCAAAAACTAAAACTTGACGCAAGTCTATCATGATGCACTAAACTAAAGTCAAAATGTATTAAAGATCTAAATGTTAAAAGAGAAACCCTAAACTTCTAGAGGAGAAAGTGGGAGGAAATCTTAAAGACATCAGGATAGGCAAAGAGTTCATGGACAAGAATCAAAATGCACGTTTAACACTTGGCAGAATGAACAAATGGGACCTCCTCTGGCTGAGAAGTGTTTTCATGCCAAAAGAAATTACCAACAGAGTGAAAAGACAACCCACAAATTTCCAAAATATTTTAACTAATAAATATTCAGACAAAGGTATTCTATCTGGAATTTGTAAAGAACTAAAAACTGTTAGGGTCCCAAAATTTAAAATTCCAGTCCAGAAATGGACATGTGAGAGGAACACACACTTCTCAGAGAAAGAAACTCAACAAGCGTATAAATACCTGAAGAAATGGTCCACATCACTAGCCATCCATGAAATGCAAATTAAAACAACACTTAGATACCATCTCACCCCAGAAAGAATGGCTGAGCTCCTCTGCTGGAGACTTAACAAGTTAAGTTTGCAGACTGAAATATTAAAGAAAAAGAAGGGATACATGGAGAGCCAATATTTTGGCCCTAGCCCTTCAAGGTCAGTGAGGACTCAACACATAAGAGAACCTGTACTATAACATCCTATAGTTCAGTGTTGTCCCAGATTTCCTGTTCCAGGAGATTGTCGGGCCTCAAGGGATTGACAACGTATAGTGTGTCTAAAGAGAGTCATCTAGACAGAAAATGTTCTCTCAGGCTTTTGCAGAGAGCAAATTTGTTGAGCAATGGCCCTGACTCATCCGAATGGCTGACACTAACAAGAGATGTACAGACTGCTGTACATGGTTTCAGGGTAAATCCTGAGGGGATTTGACTGACCTTGTTAGATACAAAATTTACATTTTTTTAATTATATAGGTCTTGCTTTATCTTGGTCTTAACCATCCAACAGAAAAATCTAACCACAAGGTAGGTATAAAAAGTAAAGCCATATTAATATGTTTAGCTGTAAAAGACTCAAGTCAACAGCCTCTAACATTGCCAGTTGTGGTGACAACCCACTACTATTATGGACTATTAGACTATATTACAGCTACTTTCTCGTAGTTCAATGAGAAGATATATTTGTGCTAATAACATTCAGACAAGATACCATGTCTGCATCTTACACTCTGAACTAATACTACAAAGACGGCAATATACATTATATTAATTATTGGAACTGTTCTACTAACCAGTTGTGAAACTATCTCATTGCTATTTCTTTCTCATTGATATAAACTCAAGTAAAACTGGATTAAAGATCTAAATATTAAAGAGAAACCATAAATCTCCAGGAAGAGAATGTGGGAGGAAATCTTGAAGATCTTGGGGTAGGCAAACAGTTCATGGACAAAAATCAAAAAGCATGTTTAATGCTTGAAAGAATCAAAAACTGGGACCTCCTCCAACTGAGTAGTTTTTCACATCAAAAAAAATTACCAACAGAGTGAAAAGACAACCCACAAATCTTGAAAAGATTTTAACTAATAAATATTCACACAAAGGTCTTCTATCTAAAATGTATAAAAAAACAAAAAACACTAGAGTCCGAAAATTCAAATATTCAAGCCGGAAATGGGCATGTGAGATGAACATACACTTCTCATAGAAAGAAATTCAACAAACCTATAAATATATGAAGGAATGCTCCATGTCCTTAGCCATCTGTGAAATGCAAATCAAAACAACACTTAGATACCATCTTACTCCAGAAAAAAATGACTACTATAAAGAAATCAACCAACAGCAAATGTTGGAGATGCTGTGGGGAAAAAGGAACACTTCTCCACTGCTGCTGGGAATGCAGAGTTGTGCAACCATCATGGAAATCAGTGTGGAGACTCCTTAAAAAACTAGAGCTGGAAATCCCATTCAATCCGGTTTTCTCCCTACTGAAGTTTTTCCAGAAGAACTGAAAACATCATATCATAGTGATATCTGTGCACCTGTGTTCATATAGCAGCACAGTTTGTGATAGCCAAACCCTGGAAACAACCAAAATGCCCATCATCTGAAGAATGGTTGAAAAAGATGTAGTATTTTCATAAAATGGAATATTACTCAGCTATAAGAAATCATAAACTAGAAGACTTCATATATAAATGGATGTATCTTGAACATATACTCCTAAGTAAAATACACCAGACCTACATATGCAAATATCATATACTTTCCCTAGTGTAAGGACTCAAAAGAAGATATAAGTAAGTAAATAAAATTTGGGTGGTAGCAGTAATCAACCTCAGGACCTTATGCTTTCTGCATTCTCAACCCCTATAATTTTTTTTAGGAGAGTGACTTAAACACAAAATTCATTTGGAAGAGTTAAAAAAAAATCGTGTTTATTGAAAGTGTTAATGTTTAATTGTTTGATCAGTCTTACATACCTACGTCTGTTGATTTATACTGATGTGATGATGAAAATATGTAATTCAACCATTGTTAAATTTTTCTTGTTTTAAAATTCTGTACTATATGTACTCTTACTTGTTACTGTTTTGTTCTATCTTTGTTTCTGCTATTTTTACTCTTTAAAATAAATAAATAAAAAATAAAGTAATATTTATACCATGTAAATTAAAGTTTTATTATGTAAATACCACATAGGATTTTATACCATATTTTATTGACATAAAGATGGACAGGTACATTAGTAAAACAATGGAGAGAAGAAATAGACGCATGCATGTATATGTCAGTGATCTTTAAATGAATAATCATATTGAAACATAAATGTAATAGGATATGCAAAACCTCAAAACAGTGCTGAGAAAAATTCAAGACCTAAATATAGTAATACACCATGCTCATGTGTCACAGCCTCCTGTACTGTTCATTACAAATCAGATTAGTCTTTATTTATTAACAATATTAGCCCCAAGTGGTGGCAGACACCTATAATTCTAGCACACTTGATGGCTTAGATAAGATGATTCCATGTTCAAGCCCAGTGGATGCACCTTAGTGTCTGAACCAGACCTTGTTTTAAAATGAAAATAAATAAATAAAGAAAGAAAGAAAGAAAGAAAGAAAGAAAGAAAGAAAGAAAGGATTAAATGTGTAGTTCAGTGGGAACACCCTGGGTTCTTCCTCAGTACTACGTAGAAAAATAATGATTTTTAAATTCTTACAAAAAGGAAATACAAGCCAGGCGTGGTGGCATATGCCTGTAATCCCAGCACTCGGGAGGCTGAGGCACGAGGATCAGTGTGAGTTCGAGACCAGCCTGGGCTACCAAAGTGAGCTCAAGGCCAGCCTCAACTGCATAGTGAGACCTTGCCTCAAAAAGACCAAAAAAAAAAAGGAAATACAAAGGTTTGAAATTGTTGAACAAGATGAAAAATAACATAATCTTATCCCAAGACTTAATATAAAACTAAAAGCATTGATAAGTGAAAGAAGACCTTATCATAGACTTGGAGAAAATATTTACAAAGCACAGGTCTTATAAATATTTGTATTTAGAACATTAAGAAGAACTCTCTGAATATTAACAACCAGTTTTAAAAAGATCTTGTCCAGAGCATATAAAATATGCCCACTAAGAGGATGAGGAGATGCTGAGTATTCATAGAGAGATGCACATTTAAAGTATCAATGACCCTGAGTGAATAAAGGTTTGGAGCAACTGGAACTCACCAACAAAGGTGGAGAATAAGACATGTTCACACTTTGGACAGTTTTTCAGTCCTTACAAACTAAGTATTTATTCAGGAGAAAAGGAAATATCGATCAATACAATTACTTAAACCTTAATAGCAATTTTTTTTTTGTTTCCAGAGACACTAGTGAAAATAATTCAAGTGTTCTTCAAGAGATATTTGAATAAACTGTACATTTGTGTAGTGAATACTACTCAGCCACAGAAGTAAAAAGAACTCTTTTTATCCATAGCAACATAGATAAGTCAAAAAACAGTTATTCTGAGGGAGGGATGGGAAAAAATATTTATCTCCTATATGTTTCCAGATACATAAATTTTAGGAAATGCTAATTAATATAAAGTGACAGAAAACAGATCATCTCACCTGTTACCACAGGGAGAGGAGCATAATATAGAAATATTTTGGGAATAATATTTGTGTTCATTCAGTATTTTGATTGTGATTATAGTTTCATCAGTATCAAATTTTATTAATATCTACTATAAATATGTAGTTTTTATGTATCTATTATTCCCAAATTGAAGTTATTCAGATACTTTATATATTATATGGTCAGTCTAATTAGTAGAAAAATAAATGTTGATTTTTTTTTCTAGTGATACTGAGGATTGAATCCCCTTGTCCTTTGAATTGTGTCACATCTGCAGACTGTTTTTATTCTGTTTCGAGAAAGTGTTTCCCTAAATTATTATTATTATTATTATTATTATTATTATTATTATTATTATTATTATTATTTGGCTTTTTGAGACAGGGTCTCACTATGCAGTTCAGGCTGGCTTTGAGCTCACCTTTGTAGCCCAGGCTGGTCTCGAACTCGCAGCGATCCTCTTGCCTCAGCCTCCCAAGTGCTGGGATTACAGACGTGAGCCACCACGCCCGGCCTCCCTAAATTATTAAGTTAGGCTGGTACTTGTGATCTTTCTGCCTCAGCCTCCCAGAATTCTTGGATTACAAGCTGTGCCACTAGGCGCAGATTTTTATCTCTTTCTGCTTTTTTACTTTTGACTTTCCCTTTGATGCTGTTATATACTAAAATTGCTATTTTGAACTTAGCAATCATATTCAGTTCTTATAATGATTGAAGTATTTTCAGTTATACTTTTCATTACTGCTGATTTCTGCATGCTATAGAATATTCTTCAGTTAAATATGAAGAAATTGAAGTATTTTTTTCATCCTTCCACAATATGAACAGCACATTATCCTTCAATTTGAATCAGTCTTCTATCATCATGAGAGTGAGTGCTTGACCTCAGTACAACTGAGTTTTCTACAGCAGTCAAGGTTCTTGTCCAGAGGTTCAGAAACTGACAAGGAGTTATTTAAGCAGACCTATATTTATTTTTATTTTTATTTTGTTGTTGCTGTTCCTTTTTCTTTTTTTAGTTTTTTATTTTTTATTTAAATTTAACAATGGGTATATTACATATTTTCATCAGATCAGTTTAGATTAATAGATATAGATATATAAGGTTGATCAAACAAACATTAACACTTTCAATAAACATTACTTTTTTGTTTTCTTTCCCCCCCCCCCTTTTTTTTAACAGTTGACATATTGCATATTTTCCTCACTATAGTTGTACAAAGCATAGTGTGTGGGCATGACCCATCTTCCTATTGATGTTGCTAAGAAAAAAAAAAAAAGAAAATTCTTCTCTTTGAACTAAGAGGAAGCAGATGCATGCACAGTCCAATGTTCTACAATTGCAGTGGCCACCAGTGAAGCTTGTAATGTTGGAGGCTATTGATCCAAGCCTCCTACAGCTCATCTCATCAGTCTAGCTCTGGGTTTCATGCATTGTAATTAAGCTTTTTTTGCTGGGTGATCAAGGGCAAGTCAAAGCAAGACCTGTATAACAAAACATTCATTTTTTGTATCTTCCAAGGTCAAAATCCCCTCAGGATTAACTTTGGGACCACATACAGTACTTTGTAAAACTGTTGTTAGTGTCAGCCTTCGGGACAAATCACAGCCATTTCTTGGCCAGTTTGCTTTCTGTGAAAGCCTGAATGTTTTTCTCTGAGTGACTCTCCGTAGACCCACTATACTTTATTTATCCCTTTCCTCTGAGGTCCCATAATCTTGACCAGAAAATTTGAGACATCTCTGAGTTATAGGATATTACAGCACAGGTTCTCTTATATCCTGAGTCCTTACTGACCTTGAAGGGCTAGGGCCAAATATTGGCTATCCTCATAGCCCTTCTTTTGCTCCAGTTTTTGATCTGTTAACTTACATTCTCAACCCTCCTGCAGGAAAGCTTTGTGATACTATTATCTATAACATAGGTACTTGAGCTTATCATCACTGGTTTTCTGAATATCAAACATCTTTGACTTAGCTTGGAATTGATATTTTCTGATCATCATTGATATCCATACAATGTGATATAAGCAGTTACACAATTTTTACACAGATATTTTGGAAATTCAAGGAAATACAAAATTGTAGCCTGTCAAATCTAAGGTATTTGGCCCAGTCTCTTACTTTCAACCAATACTCTTGAGAGAGAGAATGACAGTAACTGAGTTTACACTGGGAGCAGTACAAATGAAAAAGACAAGAGTGACATGCATTCTAAGCATAGTTTTAGTGTTACATGGTGCTATGATCAATATGATGAACCTTTTGAAGGTTCTTAAGACCAATATCCAATTCATCCTGTGTACATAAGGGCATGGTTTTGCTCCTGATGTTTGCTCTTTTATCAAGCAGACCTATTTTTAAAATGGATTTTATCTTAAGGAAATCAGACATAGAGACCAAAGTCATTTTTAATTTTTGTGTCCTCTTGTTATAGATGTATCCATACAAGGTAGTCATATGTTAAAGTGATATTAAATATTGTTTCAACATTTTCTTTGATCTGTCTATACATTTTTAACTTAATGAACTTTAGCTCCTTTTACTTTTGAAAGTCAACTTTATTTTTCTCCATATTTAAAGAATTTAATACATTTTACAGCCTATATTCAAAGTGTGTCACTGTCATAGACTTTCTTATGATTCTAACATTGCTGAGATTTTTATATTGGCCTATTGTTGAATAGTTTTTGTTAAATCACTTCAGAGAGGTGCTCATCCATACCCATTATTTAGATTCTTTATCTTAAGAAAACACCAAAAATCAGTGATCTAGCTTTTTGAGTGTGAGAATAAATGTTCAGATATCCTAAATGCATAAAATCCATTTAATACTATTTTTAACATTTTCATGGAAAATTTTTTTTAAATTGTTGAAAGTGGCTTAATCCTATATGTGCATTTTTCTTATTCCTATACATACCTTTTCTTTCAGGAGAAAAACCTTTCAAATGCGATGAATGTAACTTTGCTTCCACAACTCAGTCCCATTTGACTCGGCATAAGCGTGTGCACACTGGAGAGAAGCCTTACCGATGCCCCTGGTGTGACTACAGGTAACGAGTCCAATAGAAGTCCTGTTGAATCATTTATAGAAGTGTAGATTTTCAAGTCAGCCAGAATCGGTGTAGTTACATATTTGCCTGTTAGGGTAGGACTTTTCTAGCTAGTTCTAGTGACATCTTATAGACTTTTTCAGAGCAATTTTAGATTCATAATTGGGAGGATAGTATAGAGATTTTTCAAATAGCCTTTCCCCTATGCTTGAACACCTCCATTATCAATATATCCCACCAGAATTATCAATATATCCCACTTATTACAATTAATAAACCTATGTTACGTTTTTTTTTTAATCTTTGTTGATATACTATTAGTAACCAAAATCCATAGTTTTACCCCTAGGTTCACTCTAGGTGTTGTGTATTTGTTGGGCCAAATTTCTAATGACATGCATTTACTATAATAGTATCACAATATTATGGTAATTGTTTATAATATAATTCTGTCCAATTTTTTCATCTTAGCACTGCTATGCCCCAATGTCTAATGCATTTATTTTGTCATTAAAAGCAAGGAATTATTGCATTATTCAACACATCCCTAGAATGTGAATGAAGTACTCATTGAGATAAGATGATGTAAGATTGTTTCCTGCCTTTAAAAACATTAAAGTATGATAAGTTCTAAAATTATTTTCACAAATAATCATAATACTGATTTGAATCAAGAGGTCAGAATGAATCAAGAGGCCAGAGGAAAACATTACAGAAAGAATACGATGAGTTTCTCATAGGGGAAAAAGCACCTCAGGTATAGTGTAAAAGATGTTAAACCTCCAAGGACACAGTGTATATTCTGAGATGGAAAAATGACATGTAATGCAGAATTTTAGTGCTGAAATCATCTTAAAAATTATGGATGTTCAATCCCCTCACTGAGCACTGATATCACTAAACTATAGAAGTACTTAGCCTCAGTGGCAGCAGCAAAGCTTTTGTGCAGACATATATGAGCTACAATCAGGCAGTGTTTAATCAATCATCTGGCCTAACCATATGACAGGGGATGTGTACAGAGTCATCATGGAAGGTAAGATGAGGAGCTTGGCATCCAGGTCTACCTACCCCAGGACCTAAAAGCAAGCCTGAACCCCACCAAGTAGTATGGTACATCATCCAGTTCACAGGCAGCTTAATGGCATTTGGCTACAATAGGAAATGCCTACTTCATACTTGGGCAATAGGCCTCCATTGTTGCTAATGCATACAGTGATATAGAAACATCTGACGTGCTTTTGTAAATGCGCTCCACTTTTAATGAATATTAGAATGTGTACATTAAATACAAAGCTCTTTTAAAAGGAATTTTGTATTTCTGAGGATGTAGCCTGGGCATTCAGCAAATATATTGCCATAATCTCTATTATCAGCCACATTATTGCATTAAGTTTTATGTGAAAGGTCATCAAATAGTACAGAGATATTGCAGATATATTTCATTCATTAATTATTTATTCATTCAACTTTTTATGAGTTCTATCTCTCTGTTATATGAAATTGCTACTTTTTGGAAAATTGGGAAAATGGTGATCCAATTAAAGGTACTAAGGTGCTGGTAATGGTAATTCTAAGATGCTTAAGTTTGAATTCTTTAAAAAAATAAACATTATTGAAAGTTTTTTTGTTATTATAGAGCAATGATACTATATTTCCCTTCCCTAAGACACAGAAAAGCAATTAAAAATTTTCCTTTAATTATACATAAGTACTAGGATTATATGCTTTTCATCTATACTTTATGTATTAAGTTTTTGTTGTTGTCTTGGGGGCAGTTTTTGCTTTCTGTTAGTAAAAATTTTATTTCTCATATTTAATAGGTTGTCATTATTTTTTGATGTCAGGATAGTCTCCTATAGAGCTATGGTTTTCAATCTTACATTTTTAAGTGGCAAAATTATTATTTCAAAGAAGGATAGATGGAAAGCTCCATATTTATAAAATAGTTTTGCTAGTCACCAGAAAAAAGTAGATTTCATAGTTATAATTATAGCAGGTCTCATAGTATTGGCTTATTGTCACACATTAGCAACGTAATATATCTTTTAACAAGCAAAAATAGCCTCAACATCCAGGTGCTATCTTTTTTATTGGCTGAGAACAGCCTATGGGCATGGTAATAGTATGAACTGTGTCAAATATCTGGGTTTAGCACTCACTGATCCTGTCACCCTAGTGAAAGATAAGCATTGGCACTTATTTTCACTGTCCTTTTAAATGAGTGTTATAGCATGGCTATGGATTTTACTTTGCCTTTTAATCATAGGGTAATGTTCAGTAGGTTACTGTATAATTTCAGTGCACAGTATTTTGTTTATAATGCCACCAAAATGAATTTTTAACAGTACTTTTGGTTAACAGCTATTAAATATAAAATCCACTCTTTGGGCTGGGGAGATAGCTCAGTGGTCTAAGCACCTGCCTGGCAAGCAGAAGCACCTAGGTTCAATCCCTGGTACCTCATGCCTTGCTGGCCCTGAAACCCCAGGGTGCCTTGTTATCCACCAAAACCAGGCATGGAGGTGCATGCCTATAATCCTAGAACTGGGGAGACTTAGACAAAAGGATCACTATGAGTCAGAACTGTGTAGCAAGAACCTGTACAATATGAATAAATGAATGATGTAAATTTTAAAAAATAGATTCTGCTCTTCAACACTTACTGAAATACCCACTCTGCCTAGTTTGAAATCCACTCTTCTGTAATGCAATTATAGTACCTACATGTGTCCATGTTATTGATTCACAATAATCAATATGTAATATTTTAAACATGTATACCATTTCCAGGTATTTGCTTTGAAAATTATTCAAATTAAATCTTTAAATATGTCCATGATTTTTAAAGAATCAATCCATGGATTATGTCTTTTTCTTTTGAGCCTGTTGAACATCATCCATGGTGTACTTCTGTCATACACTGTGTTAAAAAGAAACTGATGTTCCTCTAAGTTTGGTCACTATCCTGTGGATTAACACGTCGAGCACCAAGATGCAATGATAGCCATCACTATTCCTTTTGAATTGCTTCATATGTTTGATAAAGGCTCACCTATCTTTATATAAAGGTGTTGACTAAGTTGTTATTGCTGAAAGCAACTAGTTTAAACTGTGTCTTATCCAACAGTTTTATCAGTTTGTGTCTACATGCAGTGAGATATGCTTTTAACATTGTACAAAAGGCAAATTAACCTTAAAGAACCTAAATATATAAGAATTTTTTTCTGGTGCAGTGGAATAGGATCAAAATGTGTAAGCAGAACACATAGTATTATATTTTTTGCTGATGAGGAAAAGATTTTAAAATGACTATGTACATAAAAAATACAAGAAATGGATATATAGTAAATAAAAAGAAACTATAGTCATGTTGATTATTATCTCATTATTTATTATTCAAAATACTTAAATAATGTTTTTCCATGTAAATTTTTGTTTATCTAATATAAGTAACTAAAAACTATTCCTGTGGACTATTTCTGTCTGTATCACTATCAATACCTATATGTACATCAGTTATCAAAAACAGATTTCAATTTAATTTGAAAATATATTTTTCACTTTATAAATTGAACACTAGTTTAAAAATACTAGTAATTATAATTATTCATAAAAAATATGAACCTAGTGTTTTTTTGCAAAAGAATTTTGTAATTGGTATTTTTTAACCTGAGGCTATTTTTCAGGTTTGCAAGGCAATGACATCTCATTCTGTTCAGATATGAACATGTCTTTCTTTCCTTAGCTTCTGCTATCTGACGTATCTGAGAGAATTCTATTGCAAGTCAGTATATTCTGTCATTAATCTATAATTGTATCAACATTAAGTATTATGCATTAAAATTTCAAAACATAAATTTGGATTCATAGTATACTGCTTTATCATAATACTTACATAACCAATTCCTTAGATTTCTTTCTGTTAAAATGGAAACTACCTTGGCAACTAGTATTTTCATATACTTTTTTTTATAAATTATCTCTTCAATATTGGTAAGAGAATAAAATAGAACAACTTTCATGTGTCATTTCTATTGTGTGAAATCCATACTTTGCTCTATAATTGTTTCATTTATCCCATTAGCATATATATGAAGAGAAATGAGTTTTCCCAGAATGGCCATAGTTGAACTTTTTTAAATGTGAAGCTTACCGTTGAATTCTCCCCCCGATAAGGTTTTTGAGAGAATTACAGTATATGTGTATTAAAGAATAAACCATTAAGAAAGTATGGGAAGTAACAATACATTACTGTAGTATTCAGAGTATTAAGGACAATCCTAAAAATGACTTTAAATGTTACTAAATTTAATAAAATTTGATTGCTCATCCAGTGACTGTCATTTTTTTCTTTATGAAGTCCCTGTTGTTGAACTTGAGATAGCCTTATTGTTTCTTAGCACTAGATTTTCCTCGTTTTTAACTGTCCTAGTAATTCTAACTTTATATAAACTTCGTTTTTATAAAATTCTTGTAATTATTTTTATTTACTGCTTAAATCACAAAATGCTGTATCTAATAGAGTTGAGAGATAAGGTCTACAATCTCTACTCTTATTGAAGACCTACCCCATTATTCTGCTAAATTACATAATTTACTTCTGATTTTTTTCCTTACTTCATGTCTCATTTAGCTCTCACCCAGTGTCTTCTACAGAAGTCATTATTATTAGTGATTCTTTTTTTTTTTTTTTTATAAATCTCAGGAAGGTTTTACTTTCTTTTTTATCTGAGGGAAAGGCTAAGAATACTTGAGGTAGCATCTTAATTCAGGTAATACTATCTCAGAAATTTATTTATGATCTTTCTCCCAAAAGTTTGTTTTAGTTAGTTGTACAGATAGGGTCTCAATTTTTAGAAAATATTTTCAGGTCATATTGTGTAAAAAAAAATTTTTCTGTAATATTGGTAATATTCCTCTTTCATTCTTGATTTCCATAAGTTTTTTTCTATTGTTCCATTTTTAAAATTTGTTACTGGCTTTTAGGCCTAGCATTTTATTTTTCCACTATTAAGTTTTTATTAGCTCATATTAATTCAGTAAAATACTGAGTTTTATATGGCATTTTCGTACATCTTTAGTATGCCTTATTTAATTTTGTTATATAGGCATGTTGTGTTTGTTATGCATAATTAAATAGTAAAAACATTCTATGTATTGTGGTATTAAGAATTCAATATATGATGAGATTCATTGTTCTTACCTTCCATTTGTTTCAGCGACATCCTGAGTTAGGGAGACAAGCTCCACAGAGAATAATTTTCTCCTTTTGGATAATCTCTTTAGAGAGTTCCAATTTTCCTTTGGCTTCCTGTGCAGATACATAGGTTTTACCAAGAGAAGCAATGGATACAACAAACTTGGATTTTCCCTGGAGTAGTGACAGTGAGAAAAAAATAGATCTTTGCAGCAGCAAATCTTATATACCAAGGGAAAATAGTAAAAATCAATGTAACTGGAGAAACAAGTAAAATTGCACATACTGAAATGAGCAGAACAGTATTTCTTTGAGTTGATTATGAATTTCTCAAATTGTTACTATGTAAGGTTACTAAACATAATCAAAATAGAAATCTCTAATAGTAATATTAGGTATGATTTATAGTTAAAGCTGTTTGGTTATTGCCACAAGACAACTTAGATCAGAGCAGAATTTAAGCTAAACCTGTTTCATTATTTAAAGTACCAGTCCATACTGTTACATATTTCATTTACTATAAGTATAAATAATAGTTTTATAATTTATTCTATTGTAACTATTAATTTGCTTATTGCAGTTTAAAAAAACAAGCAGAATAGATCACATGATTTGCCTGAAAGCCAAAAAATCTAGTTACTTTCTCAACTTATCATATTTCATAGTAGGCAGTGATTCTAATGCTTTCTTCAAATCGTGGTGAATTTCTACTAGAAAACAAGTATGTCAATAGCACTTAACAGTGGACATATTGTCCTTCCCTGCTTCCCACCTTCATACAGTTCAGCCAGCCACAGGCAGATCTCAGTATCATGGCTGGTTTTTGAAATTGTATTTGGTCATTGCCAAACATAAGCATTCTTCAAAAAGATTTTCGGGCATATGTCAAGAAGATGCTTTACAGTTCTACTATCTTTCATATGGAATTGATATTTCTGATAAGTAGAGTGGGATTTTTTTTTTGAGAGTTCCATAACAAGAAGAAACCAGTGCCCTCATAATTGTATCATCCTTTCTGATTTTTTTCTAGTTAAGTGTATAAGTTACACTGTAAGCAAATCAACTCTTTTTTCATACTGCAGCTCTCTTTGTAGGAGAAATGGAGTTCTTGAATAAAATATTTCCATCTTTTCTCTACCATTTCACTAGTGCATTTTATCTCAATAGTCTGTGTCTTTACTTTTGTACTATTAAGTTTTTTTTCAGTCTTTCTCTCATACATTTTGTTTTATTCATACTTTGCTTTTCTGTACTACCATTGACAAGATAATAAACTAAAAAACTTTCTCTTTCTGCTGCATTCCATATTATACACCTGTAATCCCAGCTACTTAGGAGACCAAGGCAGGAGAAGCACATGTTGGAAGCCAT
>PVJA010002105.1:41841-112687 GCA_004027025.1 Myocastor coypus
AAGGAAAGAAGGAAGGAAGGAAGGAAGGAAGGAAGGAAGGAAGGAAGGAAGGAGGGAGGGAAAGAGGGAGGGAAAGAAGGGGAAGGGAAGGGATGTGGAGGGAAGGGAAATGGAGGGGAGGGAAGGGGAGAGAGAGAGGGGGGGGGTAGGGGGAGAGGTAACTGAGTAACTAGCTGAGTAACTCACTGATCTTAGGTTCCAAGATTGTAAAACAAGCAGGCAAAACTTAGTTTTATCCTAGCAAGCTGTGTGCAAATGTTTCAGGGCTTTAATTAATACTAATAATTTTATCTTTAAAAGTTTTAGGCTAAAATATCATGTGTATTTGAAAACAAATAGATTCCATAACATTAATAAATTACACATTGGTCTGATGCCTTTGAAATAAAGGTAGCACTTTTTGTTTACCAGTACAAGTAAGTTTTTGTTAATGTAACTGAAATGGGCCATGAGATCACAGATTAATTAAAAGAGCCATTATAAACACATAGTGACCATACATTCCCTCTGCTATCTCTTAAAGTAGAATCTGGATAAACATGTTTATTTAACCGTCTGTTTTTGAATCTCAAATCTAGTCATTATAAAAGGACCAAAACTATCTTTGGGGATGGTCTTTCTACAAGGAATTACTGTGGACAGTCCCTTGGGTGGTAGTTAGATAAATCTGTATATATTGTGGTAGGAAGAAGGGCCTTAGAGATGAAGAAAATAGAAAGTATTTTTGGGGCAATACTCTCTTGCATAATAAGTTATTCCTCAGGCACTAGAGCTATTATCACCCAACAAAACACTTTGCTATGTAACTATCTATATCTTCTGACAGTTAGAAGCTCATACAGTATAGTTTGTTAGGCAAACACTATAATCACCAGGAGGGTCCAACAGCAGTTCCTAGCATATTGTGTATGTCTCCACAGTGGTGCTTGAGGTTAGCCTCACAGGTGGATCTGAGAGAAGAGAATATAACAAAGTAGTGTAACTTTGGAGTATGTGATAGTTTGACCAACTTTCATTAATTTCATCAGAATCCTAGAACACTAATTCTTTTTTTTCCCACTCATTCTCAACATATTCTCAAATGTACAAAAGCCACGAAAAAAAAAAAGCCAAAAAAATCAATACAAGGGAAGGAAAGAAGAAAAGAAGGTAGGAAAGAAAGGAAGGAAAGAAGGAAGGGAGGGATAGAGGGAGAGAGGCTTGAAACATTGAGAAAATAGTCATTTTAAAGAAAAAATAACAGTAATACAGATTTCAAAGCAAGATAATAGGAGATTAACAATCATTAATATATTGTACATTGTTATTTTCAAATTAGTTGTTCAGAGTATATGATGTGGGATGCATAATTGATCAGTGTAAGCAGTTTTTTTCAATGAACTAAAAGAAGTCAGTATAACTATCTTATCATGTATATTTATACATATACATATGTGTGTGTGTATCCTTTTCTTTCACCCATCATATTTTTCCAGTTTTTGTTGCTTTTATGAGATAGAGATAGCTTTATGTATCAGCGTATCTATTACTACATTAAGCTTCTTTCATGGAATCATTTTTTACCTTTTGTGTGGTAGCCTACATAGTGTATACTTTTGCTTTTTCTTGAGAATTCTTGTAAAGACAGTGTGCTTTTATGAATTTATGTCTTTTAAAGTTTCTATCTTTGTCTTCTAGGTTAATGGAATGTAGCATAAATTCTTTGCTATCTTTTTCTATGTGTGTTATTTCCTATTCTTTTTGTACAAAGTTTTAAAAGAAGAATTGTTGAACATGTTTTTGTTTTTTGGTTAAACCATGCTCTTACTACCAAACTTTAGATAAACTACAGTCTGTTTTTCTATAGCACAGTATGTAACCTGATAGTTTTCCTTACAGGAAACTTTTTTTTTAATTTAATCCTTCTTATGTCTAACTCCTTAAGCTTCAATTTCTTATTTGTAACTACCTTGGCTTGAGTTTTACCAAATAACTCAAGTTTTATGTTTTATTTTTTGTGTCAATTCTGAAAGTGAAAATTTCTCACTGTGTACATTTTGAGTATATACTGATTAAATGTACATGGACCTTTCCTCAATGTTTTATTTTCTTAAATTACAACTCTTAAAAAGATATGTTATGAAGCAAATAATACTATTCTCATTGAGAATAAATTATGATAACTATAGTAGAAAACTTACATTGAAAACTTATAATTTGTTTTGATATAAAATGTTTAATTTAATTAAGAAGTAAGATTCTGCCTCTATTCACTCCCAATTCCTTCCTTTTTTATTATCTAATATAATTTTCCTTTATTGCTTAAAATTTTTATTTTCACTATTTTTACATGCTGTTAATCTGAACAACTGCATTGAAAGGAACAGTGTGTAATATAATAAATATTAAACTCCTATCATCTTGGGGTTTTTTTGAAATTGTGTGTCATTTCTAATGTCATTACCTTTCTATTCTCTTCCAAACAAGAAAAAATTAATTTGTCCATGTATGTTATATATTTAATAATATACAATATTTTGTATATTTTTTATTTTCAATAACAGGACATTTGCAGTACATAATGATTATATTCCTCATGGGGATTTGGTACATGAATATCCTCACCGTAATTTTGTATTCATTCCTTCCACTTCCTTTCCTAACTTTCTGGCTTCACCTCTTGGTCCTCTTTTGCTTTAAGTATGTATTTCTTATTATCATTTATTTTGCTCTTTATATTTTGGGTTTCTCATGTAAGGGAAGTCATGTGATATTTATGTTTGCATAATATTATTTCACTGATCTTATGTCTCAGGGTATATCCATTTTCCTATAGGTAATTCAGTTATCTTTTTTATGGCAAAGTAATAGTTCTGTTTTTTTTTTTTTCCTATCAGAACCAAGGATCAAACTCAGGACCTTGCACCTGCCAGGCAGGCACTTGTGCCCCTGAGCTATGTCCTTGGCAATATTTGATTGTATGGGCCAGGTGTGGTGGTGCACGCTTGTAGTCCCAGCACTTGGAGGCTGAGGCAGTAGGATCAGTGAGAGTTCAAGGCCAGCCTGAACTGCATAGGGAGACCCTGTCTCAAAAAAAAAAAAAAAAAAAAAAAAAAAAATTCATTGTATGTAAATACCACAGTTTCTTTATCAACTCTGGTGTTGATGGACATAGAGGCAGTTTTCAAAATTTAGCTATAGAGATGCTGCTATAAACATGAATATTCATGTATCACTGTAATGTGATATCTTTAACACATTCTGGATAATACCTAAAGGGGACTAGCAGGGTCAAATGAAATTTTTAGTTTAGTTTTTTGAAGAATCTCTTATTACTGATTTTCATAGTAGTTGTACTACTTTACATCCCCTAATTTACATCAAAAATGTAAAAGAGCTCTCCCCCCCCCCCACAATCTCAGCCAGCACTTGATTTCTTGTTTACAAACATTATTTCTAAAGTAAGGTAGAATCTCAGTATTGTTTTAATTTGCATATGTGTGACAAATGTTGAAATTTTTTCATGTATTTATGTTTCATTTGTATACAGATTCATTTCAGTTCCCCATTTTTTTGAGTCTTTTACTTTGGGGAGCTTAGTACTATCTTTGATTTAAAGTTACCTTCTCTCGGGCCCAGCAGGATGGCTCAGTGGTCTAAAGCGCCTGCTTGGGAAAGCTTGGGCGGCTTCAGGGACCACAGTTCGATCCTCAGTCCTCGGCACCACATGCTGTGCTAGCCCTGCCCTCGGAGCGGGCTGAGCCGGCCATAAAAATGAGTGAATAAACAAACAAAGGTTCTGAAACAAGAAAAAAATAAAATAAATAAAATAAATAAAAATTCTTTAAAAAATAAAGCCAATAAAGTTATCTTCTCTCTACATCAGGCCTGGATTGTGGGGCATATGAGAGTATGTGATAAAAAGTGTGACAAGAAGTTCCTGTGGGCCTTTAGTGTTGTGCATGCCAGAAAATTTGAGTTTGACTCCCAAGGTGGTAGGTGGCCAGTGAAAAATGTGGAGCACACAAATGACGTATTTGTACCTACTTTGCCAAATCACTAGGTTCCAAAGATGAGTCAAGGAGAGATAATAGATCACAGACAACAATATAGCAGAAAGAGTACTATTAGACAAGAGAAGGGGAAAAGGAAGAGGGTTACAAGAATGGGTAATGTGTCCTATATCATGTTCAAAATACATTATACATGTTGAAATACTCAAATGTGAAACTAGGGACAAGCTGGGGTAAAAGGTGATGGGGAAATGATTTAGATACATTATTTGCATGTACAAATCTGCCAAGGTGAGCTGTATAATATGTGAAAACAATATGTGCTAATTTAAAAATGTGGTAAAGAAATAAGTGATGGTTGCATATAATAAGTCAGATTCAGATTGTCTAAGGGGTAAAATGAAGGTATATGATAACCAAAGGAATGATAAAGGAGTGTGATCAATGTTGTGATCCTGTAATTGGGTTTACTGGGGTACCTGGGTGACAGGGCTCTGTGCAGTGAAAAATTTGTGCCTGCAGGGGGAGAGTTGTCATTTATTAAAAATGATGATGTTTGTAATCTGATGTGTGTTACAGGTGAGGTATCAGGGAATACTCAGAAATATGGCAGTGGTTGTACAGGTCAGTATTAGTCTTTGTAGATTATGAAGGCAGCATTACAGTTGATACTTCTCATCGCAGTGTGGAAAACAAAAACAATAGAGGGAAAAATACTACCTGACAGGTTGAAAATAGGTTCAAATGGGTGGAAGGGGTCTTAAGGAAAGAGAAGGGTCCTTCAACAAGCCAAAGTGCTAGTTGTGTCAGATAGGGAGTTCTTGAGTCTAGGGCACTTTTGAGGATGATTGCAACAGAAAGCAGGTGAGAGGACAGATGTACAGAGATAGGCTTTCCTGAAAACTCTAGAACAAAGGAAAGGAACATTTAGAAAGGCAGGTAACTGGACCATGTTTCTCTATTTGCTTTGGTTTGTCTACTTTTATGCTTTTTTTAATGCTTTCTCTAACAGTGTTTCTTCATTTTGTATTACGACACAACACCACATTTGATCTTGGTGTACATATGTATGTATTTATTTATCTATTTATTTATTTTTATGTTTTTGGTACAGGTTCTCACTATGCAACTCAGACTTGGACTTGGTGTATTTTAAAGTTGTGAATCAAGAAATTAAATGTGCTCAGTTAGAATCATTTTCGTTAACCTTATTGTGAAGACATACACACTGGAAAGATTTCTATGTTATTTCTTAGTTTAAAATTTTACTGGCTGCTAACAGTTCAGTGTTAAGAAAAATTCTTGTTACATGTAATCTTAAACTGTGATTTTTTTTCTATAACTTGTTCTGAAGAATTTGTTGTTAATGTCTCATAGTTTTTCTAAGATCAGTAAATCTAATACGACATTCCAGTTACCTCATAAGCCAATTGAAAACCACTCCTGTTTGTAATGACACCTGACTCATACATACATTTTTAACCTGTTTGTTTTCCATTTACTTACCTTCATTTCTTTGGCTTTCTCTAAGTAATTATGAAACTATGTAACAGTTATCCATCATGAGCTTAATTATCTTTTCTCTGTGTGTTTATACTGACACTTCCATTGAAGACTGTTTAGATGGATACATATTCTCTTATGATTGCATAACAGCTGGAGTGTGTCCTACCCTAGAAATGTGATAGTAAGGATCAGGTGGGTACTGGATGGAGTGTGTACATGTCTGATATGAAAAGGTAAAGGAAATATATCACTCCTTAGAGTGACATAGGGTACATTATTTGTTTTCATGACTTAGGGTATATTATAACTTCTAAATATTGGTGTCAGTTGTATTAAACTACTAAAGAATCAAACTAAATCATAGATAGCATCCTACAGGGTGATATAGGCTACTTCTATACTCACTTGCATTTTGTATGGGTTGCTTTTGATTCTTTGGGAATTTTGCTGCTTTTGTAATTATAAATTGTGATTGCCACAAGATTGTTATGGTTTTGTCTCAATTTTTAAACTTGTTTTTCACCTTTAAAAAGATATCTATTTCCCTTTGCAAATTGAGATAGCTATATTTTATACCTCTCTACAGAAAATTTTGACCATTTCCATAAGTATAAATAAGTGATGATGGAAATACTGACTGTAGTATTCCTAAAGTAGCTTATTTAGCATTGGCAGCAGTATTCAATGAAAATACTATGGAAAAAGCTCTTTTTCTAGGTAAACAGCTTTTTTTAAGAAGAACCCAGGGCCAGCAAGATGGCTCAGTGGTCTAAAGTGCCTGCTAGGAAAGCTTAGGCAACCACAGAGACCACAGTTTGATCCCTGGCACTACATGCTACACCAGCCCCACTCCCAGGGTAGGCTGAGCCAGCCATCATACAATAAATAAATAAACAAACAAATACATAAGAACCAAAGTCAAAGAGGAATTGTTGAAATGAGTAAATTTTCAATTGGATTGTACCCTCTCAGACTCAGGAACCATATCTCCATGCATGAGAAATATAAGGAGAATATCAACACATATACATGTTTAATTACATATTCCTTCCATTAATGATTTTGGTATATTCTTTGGAAGAATATGTTATGAATGTATTATACAATCCAAATCTTGAGTTATGTGTACTTGTTATTAGGTAAATATACATATGTATATTTTATTACTTTTTTTCCATCTCTTTTTTACAATCTTTTAAAATGCTATTTCTGATGCAAAGAGACTAAAAATAAGATTTCAGTTTCATTTTTTTCTTTAGTTTAAAAGTGGAATATATATTTTCTTTAGCTATAAAAGCACAATCAAGGCAACATGATAAGTGAGTCAGTGTTATAAAAGTAAAACTAATTTTGCCTTCACTCACATGAGCTATAGAAGGAGGAAGCTTTATTGTCCCTGGGAAGGTGATAAGGCAGAGTAATTGTATATTATACTGTCCTGGAACATCTGCCTGAAGACTGTTGGAGCAATTCATCTATCATGGACGATGCAGCATGTTTTGTCTTTCTGCTTTAACCTGTCCCCACTGCTGGCCTGAGTACAGGTTTTGATAGGGATTGCACCTGGGCCGGGGCTCACATTAATCAGTCCCCTTGTTCAACACTCTAGCTGACATAATTACAACCTGCGCACAGCAGTTATTCAAGTCGAGTCCTTGTCACTCGTGGTGCAAAACTACACAGCTCAGATCCCGGAGGAGATTGCCTTATCACACAGAACAAGGGCTCGCAGGATTCGAAGAGAATAGAAATGGGAAAATGTCTTCCGGGAGTACTATATATTCCTTTAAAATAAGACATTTGAGAGACTTACAAGGGACAAAGGGAAGCATTGTGTGCAGGGGCTGCAGTGAGCCAGTTATTATTATTAAATGCGTTACACAGAACATTTTTATAAAAGTGAATGTAGATTATTAACAGTGAACCTCATCCAAGTGATTCATGTATCACATTTTTTCTTCAGATCTGATCACCTAAATTTAACATTGTAAATGGTTTCCTTACTTCTTGGTAGGACTAAATAAAATTCTTAAAGTCTGATTTTAATATTTGCCAAGTAGAATTTAGAATATTTTGTAAGGCATAGAGTTACAGCTAATTGGAAGATTCTTTCAAAAGATAAGGAAGTCTTTATTTTCTGTGGGTATGTAGCAAAAATATGTGAGAGAAGAGCCAGCAAATAAACTTTCTATCTCACTTGTGGCATGTCTTAGCTCTAATCCTACACTGGATGGATTACAGTTAGTTGTTCCAATATGCCAGGTGTGAAGAATGGGTTCCCCCCTCAGCCACTTAAGTAGTGTTTAAAATTTTATGGTAGCCCTCACCCCTTTCCCAATAGCCTGTGTGTGTCTATGAGCCTGTGACTTGTGGAATCAGACTCTCAGGCTGTCACTAAATTATGCTCCTGTGCATGAAATCCAAAGTTGTTATTTTGCATCCACAC
This sequence comes from Myocastor coypus, assembly GCA_004027025.1. Lineage (NCBI taxonomy): Eukaryota > Metazoa > Chordata > Mammalia > Rodentia > Myocastoridae > Myocastor > Myocastor coypus. The sequence goes on from PVJA010002105.1 coordinate 49,786, forward strand.
TTTTTCGTTTGCTGTTGGGCTTCATTTTTAGAGTTTTTATAGACTATGCAGTCTGATGTGCTTGTTTCAATACCTTAGTTTGAATAATTCTTTTTTATTCCTTGTTTATTTACTAGAATTATTATTTTTTTAATTTATTTTTATTATTATTTTTTACAATAGTCAATACATTGTATAATGTTGTCTTCATTGTAGTTGTTCAGAGTATAAGATGCAGGCATGATTTCTTTTCTAAACCTCATTATTACAGATCTTTTCACTGCACAAAGAGAAAGTAGCTGTATATTTAGTCTAATAGTCCGTAACAGTAGTGGATTATCAGCTCATCTGGCATTATTTTTTTTAACAATTTTTTATTTTTTTCTTGTTTCAGAACCTTTGTTTATTCATTCATTTTTATGGCCGGCTCAGCCCACCCCAAGGGCAGGGCTGGCGCAGCATGTGGTGCCGAGGATTGAACCATGGTCCCTGAAGCCTCCCAAGCTTTCCCAAGCAGGGACTTTAGACCGCTGACCCATCCCGCTGGGCCCCTCATCTGTCATTATTAGGGGTGTTGACTTGAATAATTCTTTTCATCAATATGAGATCAAAAAGTTCTGAAGAGTCAGAAAAAGAATTAATTTACCTGATTAACTTTGCAGGGATGATGAGAACCACAAGTACTCATACTTTGTAACTGTTAAGAGAATCTGTTTTTATTGCAGTGAGTTGAAATTGTTTTTAAATATACAGCAGCAAAACGACTGATAATTATCCACATATTTGAGTTGTTTTGCATTGGTTAGGTCATAGTAGAAACAAACAGTACTTATATTCTTACCTCAAAGTGTTCAGTATCACTTAATTTTGTCCTCAGGCTATCCTTATAAAGTAAATGTTCTTATAGAGAAACAATAACAACAGTTGTCTTAGGGTTAGAAAGTACTAAAGCAACGTACTAAAGAAAAGTAAATATGCTTCTCTACATAGGATTCTCATATTATTTTTATTTAAAGTCACATTTTAGGTTACTGGAAGGAAGATACAATCTGTATTATTGCTCTAACTTTCCCACTTTTGTATTTATAGTTTCTCTTAACATCTGTCAACATCTTCGGGAATATGATTATTTGATTAAGGATTTTATAAGCCTCTGTACAGATACAGTAATTTTTTCAATAAGTTTGTTAAACTTAGGGTGTTTACTTCTTGAGTTTTATAGTATTGGTGTCATGAAATCTATATTTCACTTTATGATTTCAATCCTTATTATGTAACATAATACATTTTATATATGTGTGTGTGTGTTATGGTAATATAATAATGTATAGCTGTTAGTGTAAAGCAGAGTTCTCCCTAAAGTAATATTTAAGAATATATCCTATATATTAATGTTAACAGTTGTTTAAAAAAACTTCAAAAGTAAAATTATTGGTAATTTTATGGAGTTCATACTCTTGAAAAACAAGTGAAAAGACAATGATCATTGTGTTAAGTGACTAGGTATGTGTGGCTGCAGATAGAATTTCCAGTGCCAACACAATTTACAGCTAATAATAACATTCTCAAGAGCAAATAATAAGTCTTCAGAAGATACTGACATTGACTGAATGACAGACTTTTATGCATATTTTTAAATATTAAGTTAGAGCTGCAGTATTCCAAAATATATATTTAAAAATAATAGCTGATTTTAAATATATATACAAATATATATATTCAGATGAACAATGATATATAATAAAGATACTTATAGGCCAGGGAGATAGTTTGGCAGTCTTAAGTACCTGCCTGGCAAGTGAAAGGACCTGGGTTCAGTCCCCAGTACTGCATGTCATGCCAACCCCATACTAAGCTGGCCACTAAAACCAAGCATGATGGATCACTTCTGTAATCCCTGCTCTGTGATGCCTGAGACACGAGGTTCACTATGAGTCTAAGCTTTGTAGTGAGACCCTGTACCAAATGAATTTTAAAAAATAAAATAAAGCAAAGATACTTCCTTATATCTAATAGATTCCAACTTTCCACTTCTTTTATTTTTTGAATACTCTCTTTAGGATAAGTTAGATTAATTTTCATAGTCCTATTTAAGCTTATACTCTAGGTTTATATGACATCAATTTAAATGCTTTAGTTACTATTTATTTATTTATTTATTTATTTATTTATTTATTTATTTATTTTGTTACAGGATTTCATTACACAGCTGGGACTCATAGTCATGTATCTGTTTTCAGCTTCCCCAGTGCTGGGATCACAGGCATGTGCCACCACACCCAGACTTAGTCCTGGCTCAGTACACATAGGGATGGGGCCCGTGCAGCATCTGGTATCTGGGGTTGAACCCTGGTCCCTGCCCTTGCCTAAGCAGGCATTTTAGTCTGCTGAGCTATGTTTACAATCCTTAGTTACTTTTATAGTTTTTGAGCAGTTATATCTATCTGGAATTTATTATAAAACCTTTAATGAATCTTCTCTTGAGTTTATCAGAGGAAAATTAACCTACAAATCAATAACCGTATTTCCATGTATTAGTGAAACCATATTTTAATCCCAAAAGTTAATTGCCACTTTTTCAATTCTACCTCTCAAATCAAAAATATGTTGCTTTCTTTAAAAGTATTTTTCTTTAGTTATATGCCTAGGGATGTGGCAGGGGGGCATCAGCAGGGATTGATCTCAGGGCCTTGTGTACTGTAGAGAAGCACTCTACCACTAAGCCGCATCTCCACATCCTGATGACTTTTAATTATAAGTACTACACAAATATCTTCTCCTTTAGTAGAATTTACCTCTGCAGATTTTTGTAATGTCCCCTTGTATCTCTTACCCCAACTCTAGTTCTGCTAACAGTCACCGTTAAGTAATTTGATTTTTTTTTTTTTTTTTTTGGTGCTGGAGATTGAACTCAGACCTTCTGCTTGCCAGGCATGTGGTTATGCTTCTAAAGTATTTCCTCTGCCATAACTAATTTGATTCTCATCAACTTTTTTTGGCCCTTGCATATAAATTTATAATGTGCCCCTTTGTTAATACTTTCACATGCATTCACATAAAATTGATTGACTGTCACTTCCTGGCCTGTTAGCTAAGAGAACGTATAGTGTAAGATTGATTGACTGGTTATCAATGTATAAATGTGTGTTTGTGTGTATATATATATATATATGATTAAAAAAATACAGTGACTTAAATTTTTGTTACAAAAAATATTATAGCAGAAGACAAATTCCCATTAATCCAACTCAGAATTATTCCCCCTTGGCCAGATGTGGCATATGCCAGTTATCCCAGCACTCAGAAGGCTGAGGCAAGAGGATCTCTATGAGTGTGAGGCAAGCCTGGACTTACACAGTGAGTTCAAGGCCAACCTGAACTACTGCATAGTACAGTTCTGTCTCAAAAAGACCAAAAAGAAAAAAAAAAAAAAAACCCACAACCCAAACAAACACAAACTATATAACTATCCTCCACTCCTATTTCTGTCCATTTTTTCAAGCAGTTCTGGAAGTCCTCTTTCATAGTTGCACTGTATAGCTGCTTCAGAGTTCTTTTTTTTTTTTTTTTTTTTTTTTTGTCTTTTTGAGACAGGGTCTCGCTATGCAGTTGAGGCTGGTCCTGCGCTCACTTTTGTAGCCCAGGCTGGTCTCGAACTCGCACCAATCCTCCTGCCTCAGCCTCCCGAGTGCTGGGATTACAGGTGTGCGCCACCACGCCCGGCTTCAGAGTTCTGATTCAGTTAAAAACATTTACCTTTCATGATCATTTTGACTTTGGAGAATAGCTATAAGTTGCACGATACCAGATCCAGTGACGAAGCTGGATGTTAAGCAAACCTGCCTTTTCCTTATATAGCGCTTGGCAGCAGCATTTACCATATATATATATATATATATATATATAAAGACACAAAAGAACTTCTAGAACTGCTTCAAAAATGCCAAGAATGATGGGGAATAAATGACAGTGTATCTTTTGTCATTAAAATACCTATAGTCAGTGTACTTTAGTCACCTTTGCATGTGCATATATTAAATTTGTTGATTTGCTTCTTGCTTTTCTTGGTTAATTTGTGGTTTTTCTCTGCCAGTGTTAGATGTGTGTGCATCTGCTTGTGATGGGGGTTACACACACACACACACACACACACACACACACACATATATATGGTTGGCTTTGTGTGTGCACTTGCCCAAAAAATAGTCAATTCATTCAATTACATTTTTATTTCTTTTAACTATTCCTTCAGTTGAGCTATATTTTTTCTATCAGTTTTATAGGGCTTCTTAAGTACATTTTTTTAATTTTAAGGAGGAAAATAAAATAAACAACAAAAACAAAGACAAAAGTACAAAGCAACATAACAGTAAAAATGGTGCAGAATTTCAAAACATGAATAGAAAATTAGCAGTTGTTATGTTATGTATTATCATCAAATTTGTTGCTCAGATTACCAGATACAGGTATTCAAAATTGATCAAACAAACATTAACTCTTCCTTTGAATGAACCTCAATTTTTTCTTTGTCCTTTTTACTTTTTATTTTTTAAATTATTTTAAGGAGAGTATAAAAATAATAAAGAAAAAAATTAAGAAAATAAAAATGATAAAGTATTAGAGACAATACACATTTTGAAGATAAAAGCTTGTTACATTGCACATTGCTATCCTCAGTTTAGTTGCTCAGATTCCAGATATGCACATAGAGAGTGGTCAAAGTAAAAATTTTAAACATTAACTGCTACCTTAAAATAAAACTGGTAGAAATTATTAGTACAGTCATCTTAGCTATTCTGTGTATATAGTCATGATTTTTTTTCTTAATTCACTTTTGAAGTATTGTATAAAAATAAGTGCTCTTGAGATATTGAAAAGTCATTCAGTGTTATCAACAGCTCCCCCACCCTCCATCACATAGGAAATATGAAGTCTTTCTTTGGAAGGAAGCAGAGTAGGTAGAGTAACAAGATAGCAAGATGAATGTAATTGAAAATGATGGGTCACCTATGAAAGAAAGCTCTCACAGCAGAGGATATAGAAGATTTGTATTTTCTAGAGTCTGGTCCTATGGTTAATATAACAAGCCAAAGTCCTCTCATATATCAAGACATTTGTTAATTTAACCAAAGAAAAGGCGTTGAATTTACAGTCAGGCTATCTACATGTCTTTTCCAGGAATTCATTGTATGACATTTGTGCTGCTGTATCTCCCTGCCTTTTGATTTATCAAAAAACGGAATATAGAGTATCTAGAAATTACCTAATTATAACAATGACAATTTATTATTAAGTCAGTTCTCTTCAGTATTATATTAATACAAGAGTTTTGCCTCTTAAGCTGATGACAACAGACCTTTAACTCCCTGATGTCCTTGGATTAGTAGCTCTTGTGCTCTGGGAGCAAAAAAGTGTCAGTATGGACAGTAAACTGTATTAAGTATAACTTCCTGTAGCATGTTTCACAGTCACAGCTTGGCAAAGAAATAGACCGGTAAAATAGAATGCCAGAATTAACTTCAAGTAATTTAAATATGAGTAAAGGTAGCATTTCAAGTCAGTAGAAGAAAATTGACTTTAATAAATGATGTTAAAGAAAGTGGTTTTAGACTGGACCCACACTTAACTCACTATAGGTTAATTTGGAAAGTAGTCTAGTATAATATAATAAGCTATATATAAGTACTAAAAGCAAATTTAGGGCAATGTTTTATAGCATCAAGAGAAAGTAAGCATTAAAAGACAAGGAAAATAAGTTTTTTGTTTCATGAGACCATTAACAAAGTCAAAAGATATGAAACTAAGGAACAATATAACTTAAAGATATAAAGTCAATGTCTGTAACCTAGAAAAGAATGACTAGTAAGTCTGAAGGAAAAAATATTGTTGTAGGCAACTGAATTAAGTAGAAATATTAGAGGCAGTTAAATAGGGCCAGGCCTTCATGGAGACAAGATGGAAAGCAAGGTGACTTTACAGATTTGCAAGAGGCAGACACTCCTGCTATGGGCCAGACCTCAAGACAAAGGGAAAGCAAATGTAGCTACATACTTCCCTAGGAATGCACATCAGGGATTGATATTCTAAATAGATATCAATCACCTTGAAAAAACTTAAATGAGTCAGTAACCCAATCCCCAGCAGGAAACACTGTTCTGTATTCAGGCACAGGTGGTATTGGCTTTAATCAGTTTTACCTGAGCAATGGTGTTTATAACCTCATTGGTTGACCATAATTTTGTTCCATCTCAGACCTACCTTTGTGGGTTCCCATGCTCTTGAACCTTAGACCCACCTTGCCACATGGTTTTCCTCTGTAAAAGTCCCTGGAAGAGACAGCTTCCTGGGGACGACCAACTCAAGACCGTCCTCCTGTCCCTCTCAGACAGGATCTTTCTTTCCCTCAATAAATATGTTCTGCTCATTACCTTTGTTCCTAAAATTCATTTTTCAGTTTTAGAGATCATGAACTCTTCCCAGGTACTTTTCAGTTTGGGAGATCAGTTTTCCCTATATCATTTGGAGGTTCCCTGCATCATTTAGAGGTCATCCTCCTGAGATCAGTTTTTACCCCGTGTCATTATCACAGCAACAATATGGACAAATTTTTCCAGTATTTGAAAGGTACCTAAGCCTTATCCATTGTGAGGAAAATGCAGATTAAAACTTTAAAAAATTACAACTGAGATTTTTTTTAACCCATTACATTAAGAAAGATTCAGAAGTTTGCAGCATCTTCCATTGTCAAGAATGTGGAGGAACAGGCTCTCTCAAACATTGTTAGAATTTAAATTGCTATAGTTCTTCTGGAGGACAGTGTCAAAATTATAAAAGTTTATGCCTATTTATATTTGAAGGAGTTCCATGTGGCATCATAAGATTTTCTTGGCATCCTGAGAAATAAAAGTGTTGTACAAGATTATCCATTACCACCTCATTTATGCTAGCACATAATTGAAAACAGAGGATCCATTACCTAAAGTCCACTGTATGAAATAGTATGCAAGTATTGAAATTTTTAAAAAGTGGCTTATTGGAAAGGGTGGAAGTGAGGTGCAAGTGGCAAGTTAGGATGTACTTTATCTATAGAAAGAAGCTTCCTCTTATGTTGTCAAATATGAAATGCCCAATGTTGACCCACATTACACTCACAAAATCATAGAAGAAGAATGGTGCAAAAAGAATACATATGTAGTTTTTAAGTGTTTATGAAAGATTCATAAGAGGTTATGAATGCCTATCTGATGTGGTGGCAGGTAATCAGAAGCAGAATAGGGACTTAGGTATAAAACAGACTTCTGTTGCATTCATTGTTTCACTCTGGTACTTAAAATATGTAAGCTTATGTTTGCTTAACACCATCAGTGATATTTTTGTATAGTATCTAAATCGAAACAAAAATGTCTAAAATTAACAAAAAGATCAAAAGGAGAAAATATGTAGATTTTTAAAAACTTTTTCCTCCTTAGATTCACTAACATAAATTTAGGCACTAAGTTAGTGTGTAGTGCTCGTGATTTTATGGATTTCTGGAAACATCCTTTTGACTTGAAATGGAATAAAAATTTCTTTTATTACATATTTTTAAAGATACTCTAAAATGTATAGCCCCCATCTTGGATCCTTTAGCTAATTAATTGCTCTGTGATTTAAATATTCATGTGGTTTCTGTCTCAAAATTTCTAACATGCTATATTTCAAAATTTAATTGGAAATTCATTCTTAATATCAAATGCCTTTCCCATAAAAACAAGGCCTGCAGGTTCCAGTTGGGCCAGGTTTTGTGAGAATTATTCACCTGGGAAGGAGCCTGAAACCTTGTGCTGAACAATGCAGTTCCCCCACTCATCTTTTTCCTCAGAATGTTCAAAGCATCTGTGGCTAATCTAACCAGAAGTGGAATATCATTATCCAGCACAGGACTGTTCCTACTATGCACAGTACCCACTTAGGAGGAAAGTATTTGTGTTTCAGCTTCATGCACATTCAGTAGGGCATACGTGTCCTCTTTTTCTATGGAATACTTTTCCTTGTATCATTTTCATTCACCCTGCTTTGCTCTGATGACTCTCTTCCATATCTTATTATGAGGAAATAAATATGTATTTATGGAATCTTCATTTATATGACTGGTAGCTGGCATTAAAACACTGTTTGTTGAAACCATTTTTGCTTCTTTACTGGTATTTCACAGAGTGCATTCCCTGAAAAATATATAATTGTATGTTATATACGAAAGTGATCCTAATTAGAATCACTACATCAGTTTTTCTCTTAGAGCCTTTTGTCTTCTGGTTATGTCATTAGTTACATTCACTTTCTACCATTTTCCAGCTTTACTTATTCATTGAAAATCTTTGTTCAAAGAGTATCTTGAGGGTTTTAGTCTCAACAGTTCCTATAGGAAATGATGATAAACATGCTGCTTTATTTTCTTGTGTTTTATATTGTTGTATAGGAATCTCGAGTCCAGCCTGAATTTTCCATTTCTTTCTAAATTATCCCTCAACACATGCTTGAATTAGTATACAGGCATTTTTATTACTGTTCTAAAAGTGGCAAAGACCAAAGGAAGCAGAAAAGGTATACTCAGAAAAGGTGTAGTTGTACACCCTTGGATGCAAAGGTACTGACAGATCTAAGAGAAAGTGATTATTTCTGAAATTTCAGCCCTTGCATTTCTCATTGTATAAGAAGATGGGAGAAAGAGAGCCCATTCCTTTTTTCTTTTTTTTTTGGTCTTTTTGAGACAGGGTCTCGCTATGCAGTTCAGGCTAGCCTTGAGCTCACTTTTGTAGCCCAAGCTGGTCTCGAACTCGCACTGATCCTCCTGCCTCAGCCTCCCGAGTCCTATTTTTAATACTAGTTTTATTGTGTCCTGTAAAGGCCTACACCATCATAAGAAAACCTACAGTCACCAAAAAATTGCCTGAATGTTGTGGTGGCATAGGGGTAGCTGCTTCTAGCTATATTTTTATCTTCAAACTGTCCTGCCCCTTATATAGTAACTCACTTATGAGAATTTAAAAGCCAGGGCTGGGTATGGTGGCACACACCTGTAATCCTGGCACTTGGGAGGCTGAGGCAGGAGGATCTGTGTGAATTCCAGATCAGCCTGGGCTACAAAAGTGAGCTCAAGGCTAGCCTGAACTGCATAGTGAGACCCTGTCTCAAAAACAAAAAAAGAAGGAAGGAGGGAAGGAAGGAAGGAAGGAGAGAAAGAAAGAAAGAAAGAAAGAAAGAAAGAAAGAAAGAAAGAAAGAAAGAAAGAAAGAAAGAAAAAGAAAAGAAGCCAAACATCTTTATTTCCAACATATGCTAAACTCCTGGTGTTTACCATAATGCTTTTTTGATATACTACTCTTCAGCATGTTACTGGGGATAAGCAAGCACCTTCACTGCCCTCAAGTGGTACCAAAATAGTTTGATATCAAAACTGGGATTTTTGTATTTCTAGTTCCTTGCAGAAATGAATTGCTTAAAGACTAGCTTATAATAGAATTAATGTTTTGTATGTTAATTATTATATGAGTGCAGCACTTTCTGTTGAGCATACTAAAAGGTATTAGCTATCAGTGTTAACTAACAATTACTATTTGTAATAATGTTATTGATTTGAACTTAATTTGATTTATTTTTCTTTCTTACTTGGTAGGTCAAACTGTGCTGAAAATATCCGCAAACACATTTTACATACTGGCAAACATGAAGGAGTCAAGATGTACAACTGCCCCAAGTGTGACTATGGGACAAATGTCCCTGTGGAATTTCGAAATCACTTGAAAGAACAACATCCTGATATTGAAAACCCTGATCTCGCTTATTTACATGCTGGTAAGGAGCTGAATATAAAAATACTTATTTTTAAAACAGGATTTCTTTTTGCCGATCACAGTGGCTATAATGCTCTTCTTATAGCATGATTTATTTCAGTAGATAGAGTATGAATTAGTGCCTGCTTCAAAGCCTATCAACAAATATACTGTTCTCATACACTATATGAAAAAATACCTTTTCCACTGTATTTTGTCATGAAAGCAAATTCAAAACATAATTTAGAGGGGCCAGGGAGATAGCTCATGGCACAAGTGCCTGCCTGGCAAGTGCAAGGTTGTAAGTTCAAACCCCAGTCCTGCAAGCAATAAATAAATAAATAAATAAATAAATAAATAAATAAATAAAATAATTTAGGTGGTCTGATAATTCTTTAAGTTTCATATTTTGATGAATTGGTAAAATTTCTTTAAAAAAAAAAAAAACCTTCCATTTTATGGCTATACCTGGAAAGAAGAAGAATGCAAATGAAGAAGTGACACAGCATCTTGAGGATTAAGAAAATGCTGTGTACTTCCCAAAATTTAGGAGGGATCCACCTGGATCTTAAGGATATGCTGGAGATACCAGTAATACCTAGTAAATCTAAACTCTTGGATTATATACAGGCCAGTTTCCCATATGTAATCTGATATAACTGGCATATGGAAGGTGTCAGATGCTGCAGCAACCAAAAGGTAGCACAAATCTGTTTCAGTAGTCCACCTTTGTTTTTAATTAATTTTCCTTAAGTATTGATTCCTTCAGTGAGGAGCAATGTAATTATGGATTATGAGCATAAGGTCCCAATTGAGGAAGTACTATAGAAATAAACTTAGGGAAAAGTCTTAAGATATGGCATAAACAGCACTGTTAATACTGCCAGTGCATTGTAAAACAGATGCTCAGGTGCCCATAAAAACCTTTGGATCTCTACTTCTCTCTCATAGTCACATGACCTCAGGCAGGCTGACCTCACAGAAGTTGATTTCTCATCTGTGTGAGGACACCACTTAACAAATCCATAGTGAAAAGTTTAAAGAAGTTTCAAAGATAATGCTATGAAGCTGTTAGTACAGGATATTTCAGTGCCAGGAGGGTCACAGGCACTGGTGGTGAGGGTAGAGATCACAGTAATATGTGAAAATGAAGAAGTGATATTCATCCAGAACTGGACTCTGTAAAATATTTCAGCCAAGTATGCTCACATTGTCTACATAAAAAGAAATAGAACTAGCCGGGCGTGGTGGCGCACACCTATAATCCCAGCACTCGGGAGGCTGAGACAGGAGGATCGGTGCGAGTTCAAGACCAGCCTGGGCTACAGAAGTGAGCTCAGGGCCAGCCTCAACTGCATAGCAAGACCCTGTCTCAAAAAGACAAAAAATAAAAGAAAAGAAAAGAAAAGAAAAATAAAAGAAATAGAACTTAAAGTTAGAATAAAATGTTTAATATGTTTGATTATGTCTGTGTATTGGAAGACTACTTACCGCTGGTATGTTCTCTCATATTTCTCAATCTACTTTCATATGATCAGCTTAAGTTATGGTGCCTAATTTAGTAATCTGTCACATACAAGGTTGTTTTTTGGAAAATAAATAAGAGCGGAAGTTTCTGCTCTTTTTATGTTGTCCATGGTGTCTCATAGTTTATCAGCTTTAGTCCACATAAACAGGTAAAGTCAAGTTGGAGTATGTCTAACCATCTGTACTCGTGGGTTTTGATAAACATGAGAGCATGACAATACAGATGCTGGAAGTGATGCCTGCAAACGGGAGCCAAACAACACAAGCTACCTGGTCTGGGTGGTTAATAGAGTTCCCTATTTCCTGATGCCATTGTTCCAGCTGTTTCGCAAGATAGGACTAACATTGCTCCCTTTTACTGCCTCTGCTAGACATTAAGAGCTGTTTTCCTAATTTTTTCTCTAATATAAAATATCTCTAACTTTGAGAAGAATCAAATGAATGGAAAGGAGGAACATTGCAGACCATAGCCAAGTGTTCATTTTGGTTTCTGTAGTTAGGTCTGCACACATGATGAAGGCTGATGGTGATATGTTTTTGAGATACCATTAGCAGTACAAAAATATCCAAAGAAATTCATTCTTCTTCCATATGTATGTGTTGCTCATAAGTGAACAGCACTGTGTTTTTTCTTTAAAATGGTATAACTCATAGTGCCACTGTTAAGTGTTTTCATAAGAGGAGTTCTGTGACACATGGGAGCATTGACTGATTTTCCTGTTCATGGCAGTTGTGCTCTGCAGTCACATTTTCATTCTGATAAATCTCACTTGTTAAGAGAATAGTTTTTAAAAGTTAATTTTTTTTGAACTATGACATATTTTAACCTTGAAATTCTAAATGATCTGTGGTGCATGTCACTGTTATTTGACTCAAACTGTCACTGGTTGCTCTCACCCCTGGTATTTGGTGATAGCATCAGATACACATCTGAGGAACTCCCTGGTGGGAGCTAGAGCATAAGGTACTGAAGGGTGGTTGGTGGTAGCTGCATCCTCTGGTATCTGCCCATTAACAGTCTTGAGAATTTTGTGACCCAAATTCAGTAATTTCATTCAGTTCTTTCAACAAAATATTGAATTTACACAACTTTAAACTCCCTAGTCCATCTCCCCAAAATATTATTTTATTTCTGACTGTGGTAACCCATTTATTACCAGACATCTAAAAGTTTGTTCAGCTGAATTCTGCTTTTAACATTTAATAACTAAAGCATTTTAATAACTCAAAAAGACTGCAACTTAGGTAATTTGGCATATTTTAAATTTTAGTTGAGATCATATTTGGAGGTTTGTCTTTTAAAATGGGTATTAATTTTTCTTTGAGAGACATTCTGAAAGAGGTGTCCTATGCTGTGCTGTTCTCTTGGGGCTACTACACTAGTTTTTAAATATAACTACGTTATGGAGGGGATATAATCTGTACAAATTCCAAAAGACTAGGCCTCCGCAAAAATCTAGTTTAGGCTTCTTCTGGGCCACTTTGTATATTTGACATCTGTAGTTATCTTCAGGTTTAAGGTTTCTGCTCAGTGAATTAGAGATTTGAATGAATTTCTTATAATCCTCCTGACTCAGCAGTGTGTTTCTGCAGACATGGTTTATAGGTAAGAAAGGTTCTATCTTTACCATTAATTTGGGTATTTCTTTGGATATATTGACTCTGTGGGCCTCAGTTTTTTTCTCTCTAATCTATGAATAGAGAGATCTGCCACACAGTGTTTGCATAATCTAAATGAGGTAGTACTAAATGTAAACTAGTAGCTGTATAAATATAAATGTAACTGTGATATGATAATAGCACCAATGGTTGCTTTTTTCTTTTCTTCTCCATTGGACAAAAATTCATGATTAGGTTTTTTTCTCAATTTTGGGGGGAACTTTTTTTGTGAATACTCAGAAATTTAGGAGGGTCCTATATTTACATGTTCATATATTATGACTGCCTCAGCCTGCCCTGGGGGTGGGGCTGGTACAGTATGTGGTGCCAGGGATCAAACCACAGTCCCTGCGGTTGCCTAAGCTTTCCTAATCAGGTGCTTTAGACGATTGAGCCATCTCGCCAGTCCCCATTATGTACTTCAGAGAATGAAAATGTTTATGTGGATTTTAATTTTAGCATCAGGATATGTTTAGCATCAGTGTATGGTTATGTCTACAAGTCTTTCCAAAGCCTCATGTAGGCATAGTTGGGGCTTTTCAGAGGTGGCTGAGTCCAGAGTGTGTTATGCAGGAATTAAGGATGTGATACCAGGATTGATTCATGGTACAGTGCTAGGATTAAGGGTGCCCCACCCTGGATGTGAGAGAATGTAAGAACCTGCTGTAAAAGGGCTGCAGCTTTGCTGCATTCCTGTTTGCTGCCTTGCCGCCTTCTAATTCCCATGAACTGATGCTCCTTGTAGTGTTTTATTTTCCATGTCTCAGAGCCGGCTAAGTATAAACTAAAATGTTTACAAACTCTGAGCTGAAATAAGCTTTTTGGGCCCGGCGGGGTGGCTCAGTGGTCTAAAGCGCCTGCTTGGGGAAGCTTGGGCAGCTTCAGGGACCACGGTTCGATCCCGGGCACCACATGCTGCGCCAGCCCTGCCCTCGGGGCGGGCTGAGCCGGCCATAAAAATGAGTGAATAAACAAAAAACAAAGGTTCTGAAACAAGAATAAAAATAATAAATAAAAAAAAAAGAAATAAGCTTTTCATCCTTTAACTGTAGATGTCAGATATTTTGTCTCAGAAAGAAGAAAAATAAAATAACTAAGACATGGATCCTTATTTGAAATGTAAGACAAAAGTGATTAACTTTTTTCCCCTTGAAATATTTAAAAATGTAACATTTAATGTGTTGTAAGTTTGAGATTATTTTCTGCTTAACCTTTTTTTTTTTTAACTGATAGATAACAGATATCCATTTCTAGCTTAAAGTTGCTGATTTTGCAGAAAATAATCTAAATTGTTTCATTTCTTTAAAGTTGCTATAGGTATTCTTTGGCTTCAGCAAATGGTCAGTGTTATTGAGGGTATGAGATACCTTGAAAGGCCTTTAAGACTGGTAGTGCCGTAGCCTGTGTTGTCTGTATGAGTTGCATCCAGTTTGTTGGTAGCAATGTGAACACACTGAATTCTTGCTGGATTTTTATGCTGATTCTGTCAACTATTTAGTTTACTGTTACTGTGGATTAATTTCTTTCTTTCTGATTCTTTTAATTTGGGTCAAATGTTTGAAGACATACCACTAAATACTCAAATTTAGGAGGGTCTTATATGTACATGTTCATTTATTTAACTGATAAGAACAGATACTAACTACACTTAATCTTAGCCAAAAGACTGAAAAGCAGTACACATGTTCATTTATGATTAGGAATTTGTATATATTTCCTTATAGTTAGAAAATGTTTCTTTGTATCTGTAATAGTGCCTCTTATTGTATCTTTAATAGTGCCTCTTGCCTAATTCTGCTATGCATATTAATACAACCATACAGCCTAGCTCTATAAGCAGCAGTATACTTGCAATTTTTAAAATTTTTTTTCTTGTTTCAGAACGTTTATTTGTTTGTTTATTTATTTTTATGGCTGGCTCAGCCTGCCCTGAGGGCAGGGCTTGCACAGCATGTGGTGCTGGGGATCGAACTGCGGTCCCTGCAGCTGCCCAAGCTTTCCTAAGCAGGCACTTTAGACCACTGAGCCATCCTGCCAGACCCCTATACTTGCAAATTTTTATCTGCTGGGACAGTGCTAATCTTTTACATAAAATACTGACTTTTACTTAGTATTTTATACTTAACTCAGTTATTTATATATTTGTCATAATCAGAAGCCAAATCTATGCAAATGTATGTCAAGTAGAGTGAGTACATATTCCATTTATATAATGGAATAATTTTGTGTCGGTGAGAATGAGTGAACTACAACTACAAGCAACAGTATGACATATACCTGCTGGTCATGTCACTGGATGAACCAAGACAGACACAAAGAAGTCTGTGCCATATTATTTCATCTATGTAAATATAAGCACAGGAAAATTAAGCTGTGGTCTTGGAAATCAAGTTGTGCTTTTTCCCCATGTCGTGTGGCCATTTTCTGAAAGTGTGAGTGCTGCAAGGAAACTGTGAGATTTAGTTATTTCATATTTCTGTCTTTGTAGCTAAGACTTTAAATGTTTGTTTTTAAAAGGCAGTGGCAACCACATTCTCTTTGTAGGATAAAGTACACATTAAATGATATGGTGTTTTTTCTTAATTTCTGTTATTTTTCTGCTGTCATCCTTTTCTGTCATTTAAATTCATTTTATTTTCATTGATTCCTAATCAAGACTTAGGGCCAGGGAGCTAACTCAGTGGTGTCAGCATCTGCCTGGCAAGTGCAAGGTCCAGAGTTTGATCCCTATACAAAACAAATGAGCAAACAAATACTCAAGACTTAATCATTTAAAATGTATATGATATTGTACTGGTATTATTACTGGTGTAGCTTGCTAACACTTGAATCTATCATAATCTCTTAAATTTGGAATTTTGTGTTTTTCTGCCAGTTCTGTTATCTATGAATATACTTTTCTCCAAGATAGTCTTTGTGTTCCTTGTAACATTTTTACATAACTGCATTCCATAGAATTTCTCTCTACCCAGGTATCAGAAGATAAATAAAAAACATTCTGTTTTTGAAAACCTTATATCTGTTTTTTTTAATTCCTAGTGTTACCTAACTCAGTAACATGTAAGCTCAACCTGGTTCTTCAATTCTAATGAAGTTGATGCTTAGTAAAACTAAATTTTGTATTCTAGTTCTAATCCCATTTGCTTAATCTATCCTAGTTAAAGCAAAGTAGCTTTATATTCAGAATTGCTAAAATAAAAAACTTTCTTCATCAATAATGAAAAACATTGAAGTTCTACCATCTACAGGCTTATATAAATCGTCTTTTCTCACGCTCTTCTTGAACTTCTATTTCTGTTACTTTTATTGCCTTTGTCAGTTGGATGCTCTGACACATCATGACATCTTGTGTAATAATTCATTTTTTGAAATGGTCCAAAAAAAACTCTATAAGCTTGACAGTTTCTCATTGGTTCTCCCTTTTATGAGCCAATTATTTCTTCAACCTAAATGGAATGAAGATTTTTTTGTAACAAGATTACCTTTGGTAAATCCATGCTGACTCACCCCTATTAAATTGTACTTCTTTAAATGTATCATGTTCCATAAGTATCATCTCAAATTTATTTCCTAATATAGATGTTAGACTTACACTTCTGTAATTTTCTGCTTGCCCGCCTGTTTTCCTTCCTTCCATCTTTCTCTCCCACCCTCCTTCCCTTATTCCTTCCCTCCCTCCCTCTTTCCTTCCTTCCATCCTCGCTCCCTCCCTCCCACTGGATTCCCTGTTTTCCAATCTCCTGTTTCTTTACAAAAGATTTCCTAAAATAATTTACAGTTCAAAAATTGATCTTTCACCCCTGTTATTCAAGTTTTAGTTTACTATTTTCCTGCACTGCTACAAATAATCTTTGTTCTCCTCAAACTCAAGTCAACAGCTCTAATATCTTCTGGTGTGGCTCTATGTTCTATGTATGTCGACTGGCTCAGTGAATTAATATTTTAATAGCTAGCCTATTCCTTTACTCTTTGGCATCTAATGGAATTCCCAAGTTTAGAAATAAAACTATCTTACATACTCTGTAGTTGGTGGGTAAATAATGTCAGAATAGAAGTTTTAGCAGCCTGATTTTTTTTCAGTAATATAATTGACACCCACAAATGTCTTACTCATGAATGTTTATCAGCAAATATGTTATTTATTAGTGAGCTAAGTAGATCTTTTGAATTTGTCACCATTTCACTTTTATTAAATAAATACTGAGCTAGGCTTTTTAAAAAACTTTCTGAAGATATATATATATATTTTTTTTTTCTTTTATGTTTTTGGCAATTTGGAACAGAGTTAGAAATGCTTACTGTATTCTGTCTAGCCCACCACTTAGCTGCTGCCTTCCCACGGTTCTGCACTGGAGAGATTCCTCTAGCTACCTGATGTTTTAAAGAATTTTAAAGTTATCTTTAATGTTTTGCATTAATTAAAAAATCCATTACTGGGTATGTTGACTTATGCTTGTAATACTAGCTGCTCAGTAGATTGAAGTAAAGGACTACAAAGTCCAAGCTAGCCTGAGTAGACTATCTCAAAGTAAAGACAATAATATCTCGAAATAAAATGAAAAATGGGACAAGAATGAAGCTTAGTGTTTAATACCTAAGTTAAAAAAATCCATATTCTCTGCTTTTTGGAGGCCAATATAGTTCAGAAACTTTCTCCAGTGTTTCTTGGCTTGCTAGCACAAGGTGACACAGGCAAATGGCAGTATGATTACCTCATCAGCAGGTGAAATTGTGATTTTATCAGGGCTAGCATTTGCAGCATTCATGAACGGGATTCTCAAAGTTAAAATAGTTTAAAAGAAGAAGAAGAAAAAAAAAAAGGATACAAATCGTGATCTTATCCACCCTGACAACTTCATTTATCAAAAATTTAAGGAAAAATTGATTGTGGAAAGTTATGGGGAGTGGTATGATCTTATCTGGTAATTGATGTGCCTTTTACTTTTATAGACCTTTTATCAACTGTTTAATTCAGCATAATCTATATATTTTAAAACATTTACACACACTTAAGCCCATATTTTGACCCCCAACTAAAAGGCATTTTTATGAGAGAATGTGTTGACAAGTCCTATTGTTGATATTATGTAACAGATTATTGTTTCAGTTAAACCCATCTAATGAAAAGGCCATTACAAATCCTTAGAATTTAGGGAAATTTTGATATATTTATTGTCTTTGAAATTTAGTTCACAGTGTAAAATAATGAACAGTAACATTTTATTTATTTCTGTTCCCAGTGAGTGAATGTGCAAATTTTTGTTTCTTTAAAGTACTTTTTAATTAATATTAAACAGAAATTACAGAAAGAGTTCTTTATATCTTTTACCTGGCTTTGCTAAATGTTAGCATCATATACCCATTGGAAAATTCTGAAAACCCAAGAAATTGACACTGCTGCAACACTATTTTTACACTATACTCTATTCAGAGTTTTTCCATTCATGCATTTTTTTCCTTTCTAGTATCCAACTAAGAGGGGGTGGGTTCTCTTTGGTTGTCAGGTCTTTAATCTTCTCCAGCCCATGACAGTTTTTAGACCTTCAGAACCTTGCCACTTAAAAGAGTATTATAGGTCAGTTATTTTTCAAAAGATCCCTTAATTTGATTCCGTCTAATGTTTATTCATGATTTGGTTGATTTACACTGCAGGAGTATATTGTGATTGGAGGTGGTCGTTTGCACTTATGGAATCATTGGGTCTCCAAGTTTTCTCCATCGTAAACTGATCGTTTTAACTTTTAAATTTGTCTGTATTGTGGATACTTTCTGATTCTGCAAATAGCCTATTTGTCCTTAAAGATTAGTTCATTAATTTTGACGCACATTAGTGAATCCTGCCCATTAAAGATCTGTGGTGTTCAAATGATTACTTTCTCTTTTTCTTCATTCTGTCTACTTTTGTTATGGTTTATATATGAATGTTCCCCCCCAAAAAGCTTCATGCATCCATCGATGGGTAGTTTCAAAGGTTGCTGAATAAAGATGTATGAATATGAATTAAAGGCATAGATAATGGAAAGCCCTACACAGGGTATGGGTGGCACTAGTCAGTAGATTTATAGACTGGATGGAACATACACAGAAGGCAGCCTTGGTCCTGTTGCTGCTTTTGTTTGCTACTTTCTTGCCTATCACAGCATAATAGCTTCTCCTCTGTGATGCCCCTTTGCCATGCTGCCCTGCCATGGAACCAGTCCCTGACTAGAGACTAAAACCTCTGCAAACTAAGGCAAAAATAAACTTTTGTTCTTTAACATTGGATATTGAATATTCTTTCTCAGTAAAAGATAACTTTTAGTAAATGGAATTTTATAAAGCATATCTATTCTTTCCCAGTAATTTATTTGTTCTATTTATGGTTATTTGGATGAACTGCTTCATACTCTTCTAGGTTTTGCTACTGAGAACTCTTTCAAGTAGATCTCCCTTGATGTGTTGCTCTTTATTGGCATCCCTAATTTCTCACACTACCAAATATTCTTAGTGCATCTTGAGTTTTTCCTGCCCTCAATCTGAATTTTATTTCGTGGAACCCTAGGTTTGTTGATTTCACTACGATATTTATAAACCAAGATATTGACTCTGTGTGTACTTTGTTTCTGTGTGCCTCTGCTTTACCAACATATAAAGAAGGAAGTGTGTGTGTGTGTGAGTGTGTGTAATTGTTGTATTATTGTGAATATATGTGGTTCTTATACATCTTGTGACCTTCAATCATGTAACAATTTTTGCATATGACACCAAAAGTACTAACTACAAAAGAAATAGAAAAATTGGACCTTATCAAAAGTAAAAGCTTTTGTTCTTCAAAAGACATCAATAAGGCAATGTAAAGAAAACTTCTAAAACAGAAGAAAATAATTACAATTACATCTGAGAATGGACCTAGATTCCAGAATATGAGGCATTCTTGGCACTCAACAAGAGAGTAGCGAATAACCTAACTTAACAGTAGACAAAGAATCTGAAGACTAATTTTCCCAAAGCAAATTGACACATGGCCAAAAAGCACACAGAAATATATATTCCAGTCATTGGGAAATGCAAATCAAAACTAAAATTAATACTGTATCTAGGTTGTTCATTCTTTTAGGTAACTATGAAGAGAGCACTGTGAATACTTAGGTAAAGATTTCTAAGTATAAGTTACCTAGAAATGAGATACCTGAGCTATGTGCTATGTACGTATTTAACGTAAGAAAACTGTCCGTTGTTTTCCAAAGGGTATTGATGTTTTCATTTTCTCACCAACAATATATCATAGTACCTGTTGTTCCACATCTTCCTCAGCATTTCATATTGTGAGTTATTTTTTTTTAAGTTGCACTTGTAGGCATCAAGTGGTGGCTTTTGGTTTTAATTAATTTTGACTGATAATTGTGTTGATTAGCAATTAATATGTTTATCTAAAGTCTGTGTATTTCTTAGATTAAGTATCTTTTGAAATATTTTACCTCATTTTTCTTGGAACTGAGTTCAGCGTAAAAGTGTGTGTGTGTGTGTGTGTGTGTGTGTGTGTGTGTGTGTGTGTTTTGCTTCCAAAGCTTAGGCAAAAGTTTGTAATATTTCATGTCAATTTTTGAGTTTTTTCTCTATGCCTTTTACAACGAGCTAATTCAAATTGTGAAGAATAACTCAGTTTCCTCTAGAAACTTTATGAATTACTCTTAGGTGTATAGTCTATTTTGAGTCCTATTTTGTATAACATGAGATGTTAGTCAAGATTCTTTTGTCTGCATATTGGCATCTGTTATTTGTTGGAAGCCCTATCCTTTCTCCGTTGAAACATCTTTGCAGTTTTGTTGCATTGAGTTAGCAGTTATTTCTTTGGATCAGTTTCTTTACTCTCTGTTAACACATAAATTTCTAAAATTAAGCATACATCAGTTTTAATTTTACCCTTAAAAGGCCATAATTGGATACATACAAGTCCCTTCCATTTCATTTATCCTACCTCTTCATTGTTCTAATTTAAACTCATCAAGAATTTGTCTGATTTGTCACTGTCTTTTTGTTCTCTTTACAGAGCAGAACTTAGTATGCCATTCAAAAAATTCTAATGGACATTGAAAATGAGATCTGTATATTTATATTCACAATATGTACCCACCATGAAGTTACTATTCTTCATGCTGCTAGATATTTTTTACCTTTTGCTTATGATACAATCTTATATTCATATGGGATACTGTACTTTTTCATTATGCAAACATGATAGAGTTATACAAGATGAATGTACTACATTACTACATACCTACCCTATATGATACGTATGTTTATTTATAATATAGTTTCTGCTCCTATAGCCATGGTGAACAAAAACAGTATGATATTAAATTAAGCATAAGACAAGGTAATGTAATTGAGACTATTTTATCTCATATAAATGAAAGAGTTAAATTTTATGACTTATTTCATTTAGCAGTAACCTCTAAGTTCATATGTGTTGTATCATGTACCAAATATCCTTCCTGCTAAAGGATGGATGAGTGTTTTAAAAGTTACAAATTCTGAAAACAGTATCTTAGAATGTTTCTCTATTTTGTACACATGCTTGCCATAGTAACTACTAAATAGGTGTGATCTAATTTAAACTCATCAAGAGTTTGTGTTGCTTCATGAAGAATTATTTACTATAAAGACAGGAAAAGTAAAATTCAGAATCTGAAATATATAAATCATCTGATTAAATTTTCTAAACTAATTAATTGAAAAATAAGAATATTCTATCTTATAGACATGCTTCAGTCCTTATTATTTCATTTTTTCTAACATTAAAAACACTTAGGTATATTCTTTTAATAATAGATGAAAATCCATCATTGTAAAAACAGTCACTGAATCACCTAATAGCTTTTACTGCAGCAGAATATAGCGTAGGCCCTAACTGATAAAACAGTATTTTTGATGGCTGGTCTAGATCCTTCTTAAAAAGCTCTGCTCAGATGCATTCACTCTTGTCAAAGCTATTAGTGCCATTTGTTGAGTAGCATGTCAGTATGATTGGCACGGAGTCTTTCTTTCTTGTGAGAAATCATAATTTTAGTGCATGCTTAAAATAAAAACCTAGCATAAGTGATTTCCTGTTTGTAAAGGGAAAGGCAAGTTCTTTTGCAAGTAGCATAGATTAATTTAATCAAATTGCATGGAATATAAATTTTCCCCTTTTGTAGAAGAATCTTGGGAGGAGGTGGAGGAGGGACTCTCGTTCAGGATTTCCTTTACACTTCTTGCTTGGTTTCACTGCATTAGACTGAATTTTGATACAAAATTATTTCCTTAAGTTAGAAAAGGTTTGGTTTCTCTTAACTTAGACAAAATGCATGCCTTGAACTAATGATATCCTTCTGCATCTTGGAAGAACATTGCCCTCAGTTGATCTCTATTAGTGGCAAATGTCTTAGAATATATCAATGTTAGTATCTTTAAAATACTGTACTTAGAATAGTACCCGGGCTGTATTAAGTCCTTTTTAAAGATTTTAATTAATGAAATTTATAGCTTAAAATTACCATTTGTTATACCAGTAGGTGTACTATAAAGTGGCAAGGCTCAATATTGCAAGTTATAATTTACATTAATATAAATAGTGAGAATGGTTGGCACAATTTGTGTATTTATATCTATAGAATTTATTCTTCTTGTAAGCTTGTGTTTTCTATTCTTTTAATTACAAACAAGACCACCTGTAATAGGCAGACTACTGGCTTTCAATCATGTGTTAATATGAACTGACAGACATGTGAGAATGTCCACGTAATCCTCTTGTCATTTTAAGATACTTTTGGATGGTATTACTATTGGCTTTACATTAAGTTTTATTGTTTAATATGACACTAAAATTCATAACCTTTTCTAGAGTTGAGTATCATAGTTTAATATTCTTTATGTAATGAAATATTTACTGAATCTATTGACATTTTTAGAGAGCATCTAGTGAACATAGAATTGTGGTACTTATTAGTATTTTATAAATAAATCACTATTAAATTTATGCTTTTTTAAATTTGTTATTCAGAAAAAGTAAACCTTATGCTTGAATCAAGAACCAGATAGAGCATTCATCAAATGTAGATCCTCTTATGTACATGTAATTAAAGTCTTTGGACTTGTGTTTTGAAAGCGTGTTGGAAATTATGTTGGCCGTGGGATCAACATGGAGCCATTGCTTATGCAAGTGTAAATGAAGATAGTGAAATCTTAAACATGTAAAGAGAAGGTGAAGAGTACTTGAGTGTGTAAAAACTGTGTAATTAGAGAGCAAGAGAGAAATGGGCTGGAATCTCTGGAAGCAAAAGAGACTCTAGGGTCAGTAACATGTATGTGAAGGCAGTAAGTTAAAAAGTGGATTGTTCAGCTAAAAACATATAGTGCTAAAAAAGGAAGAAAGATAAAACAGGATAGCTTGTTGGAAGAAACCGAGTAGCACATTATGTTTCTTTTTGTTTTATTTTAATGTTTTCCTGATGTATCATTTTCATCTGTATTTCTGGTTTCGCCCCATATGTAATGAAAATTTTTGTCATGTGTGCTGTCAGAGCATAAATCTTTTACTATGAGCCTGAATTCAGCTCAAGATGTAAGGTTAATATTCTAATAATAGTGTCAGAGTACTTAATATATGTTTTCATCCCAATTTTTCTGTGTAAATGTGTTAGAAGGACACAGTAAAGATACTTTATAGTGTCTTTTTACATAGTCATGGGGGATGAGCTTTCCAGAGGTGGCTGAATCTAAAATGTGTAATGCTGGGATTAAGTGTGTTTATTTAATAAATCAGTCCACTGACTGGCTGGCCTAGTTCTGGCTAGGATTAAGATTGTAAGTGGTATACCCACTGTAGGCCAGGTAGCCTACACCCAATACAGTGGACAGAAAGAGTCTTATCTTTCCTCTTGTTGCTTTTACTTTCTTCTGACACCATGAGTGGTTGCCCCTCTACTTTGTGCCACCTTTCCTTAGAACCAGTCAATTATGTACTGAACCCTCTATAAACTATGAGTTAAATAAACCTTTTGCCCTTTTAATTTTAGGTGTTTGATATTTTGTCTCAATAATGAGTAAACTAACACTATTCTTAATAATTTTCCAGAACTAACCTATGCTGTTATATCTAATTTAATGATGACAGGTAGAAATTGGGCAAAGTGGTTGACACAAACTAGTAAGACTAGTAGTTTTCTGAAGTTAGCCTTTTATTCTAGTGGAGCCACTGTGACTCATCTACCCATGATGGCAGATAATTGACAATGTAATATGTGATAATTAAATGTTACCATCGCTAGTATGTTTTATCAGTCATGCTTCAATCACAGAAGCAGAATCACTTTGAGTTAGATGTACTAAATAATTTATTTTGGATATTAGATCATGAACATCAAAACCTTAAATATGTCCCTTATGGAATAATTTCATTTTTTTTGTATGAAATCCATGTCAAGAAATTTTCAAATGCATTTTCCATGCTATATGAATATCATTTGTTGCATTTTCTTGCTTTTTAGTAATCTAAAAAAACATATCATAGTTAAAGGCCAAATTCTCAATATCATGTTTAAAATACTTAATTAAATAACATAAGTGCATTTGACTTAGTCATTAAAATTTTACCAATTCTGGGCCAGCAAGGTAGCTCAGTGGACCAAGTGCCTGCTTACTCAAGTGCAGGGACCAGGGGTTCCATCCCTGACACCACAGTCCATGCCTGTCCCACCGCTGGGCATGCTTAGCCAGCCAATGAGCGCAGGCATGGTGCAGGCCTGTAATCCCAGTGCTAGGAAGGCTCAAGACAGGAGGATCACTAGAAGTTCGAGCTACCTAGTGAGATCCTGTACCAAATACATTTTAAAAAATAGAATAAAATAAAACTGATACTCATACCGATACTGTGTTTACCTGCCATTAAGTAAATTTCATGGAGAAAAATGGTATGCTGAAGATTATAAGAGCTTGGAATATAGCTCAATGGCACAGCACTAGCTGGCAAACACAAGATCCTGTTTGATTCCCAGTACAAAGAAAAAAGGTTCTTTTTGCTAGTCTTAAAGCCCTGTCGTACAATATCTGTAACATACATATTATCTGTGTAATACTTATATTTGTATGACTTGCATTTGTGTTTATGAGTATATTATTATTTGACTTATTCTTTTTATTCATTGTTGTAGTTTTGTTATATACTTATGAGTGAGCCATATAAAATTCAGAATTCTTACTTTTTACTTTGGCTTCCTTTAAAACTTTTCGTGTTTTTTATAACCCATGTAATTGTCATGATTTTCCTTAAAGATTTTTCCGTAAGTGTGGTGATATCATTTCCAAGCCTTATGCTTTTAGCATAAAAGGGTTACCTCAATGAAGTGTGTTTTTGTACTATTTTATTATACTATATTTGTAGTATATTTATTTTATGATATTCCAGTTTAAAATCTAAAATTACAACTTTATATACCTGCTACCTTTTGGTGCATTTCCAGGAAATATTTATTAGAATGATCTTTCCACCGATTTTTTTTATTATTATTCTGGCTGTGATACTAACCTTTTGTAATTAAGATGCTCTGTCTCTTTGACACATAATAAGCCCTTTTAGTTCTTCTTAATTATTTTTACCTCCAATCATTTTTAGTTTCATTCTAATCATTTACTCATGTACCATTCTGTTGGTCCCTTTCAAATGCTAAATGCTGTCCCATTCATTCTCAGTAACCATGCTGAATTTTTTTCTGTCCTATTTAATATTTAGGTTCTATTGAATGAATGTAGATGGTACCTTCTCTGTGTCTTAAATAATTGCCACTTACAGGAATTAAGAACTACAAGGGGAAGGAAAATGCTGACCCAAAGGCTAAGCAGAGGGAGAAAACGTTCCCACTGGGTCCAATTTTCTAAGAAGGACCATCAGGATAGTGGCTAGGCTCTGAAATTATGGTCCGAATGACCTCTGGAAAATGATTAGTTCACAAAAGAACTTGCTAGTATTTGCATCAAGCAAATAGGGGTAGAGAGCATTTACCCAACCAGAGACAGAGAGCTTTACCTTGCCCTTGTCTAGGTTACAAAAGATCTTGAATAGAAAATAATTGTTAGGGTATAGAAAACCATACATACTGAAGAATAGGAATACACCAAGGCTTTAGAAACACAGATTTTGATTATGGGAATTAAGTCCAAAGCACATTTTTAATCACATAGTTTGTTTATTAATTTAAGTCCTAAGTTCAGTTGCTTCTAATATGGATTCATTTATCGAAACTTGCATACCAAAAACATATTTTAGGCATTCACAGCCCACTTCCCTTTTGCATTGCTTTTCATTCTGAAATCTATACTCCCAAGAATAAATACATTGAAGTGTTGGAATTGAAATATGTGAAAACTTGTCTGCATTATTTTAGTTAGATTTTTATGTATTTACAGATAATTACTATTTTTTATTTAGAAATAAAACATGATATCAAGTACATTTTGTGTATAATTATGTTCTCTGAAATCAAAAGATCAATATAAAACTATTTAAACAGCCATATTTTCAGATCTTTTGTTTATCAACTGCACACTTATAATTGAAATGCAAAGGAAAACTGAATATTTCAAATATTTAATAAAAGTATATCTGTCAAAAACCACATGAATTTGATTTTTTATTCTAAACTCTTACATAATTGATTATGAATACAACTTCATATTTGTATATAACCCTAGCTATCATAAAACATGTAAAACAACTAGAAAAGAAAAAGACAAGTTTCATGATCAATTAGGAGAAAACACTGTAAATGTAATAGATAGATTCAGGATTAATACAATTAGTATTCCTGCAAGGTCAGTATTCCTGCTATACAGAAACCTCCTTCCAATTGAAAAAGCTAATGTTAAATAGGTTTTTAAAATGCTGATTATTGGACTGGGGTAATATCTTGGTAGTCTACACACCTGCCTGGCAAGTTCAAGGACCTGGGTTGAATCCCCAGTACTTCACGCCGTGCTGACCCCAGAGCTCTAGACATACTGTGCTGCCCCTGGAACTGAGTGTGGTGGTGCACTCCTGTAATCCCAGTACTAGGAAGGCTGAGAGAGGAGGATCACTGTGAGTCTGAGCTGTATAGAGAGACCCTATACCAAATAAATAAATAATCTTTAAAAAATAAAGTAAAATGCTGATTACCAGAAATACGTGCAAGAATATTGAATATACATCACAACCATGAAGTGACCACTTTATCAGTGGCAGAAAACTGCAAATTGAATGGGCTTACTGGGAAAACTGGAGTGTATGCATTACTGTTGGGAACCTGGGCTGGGAGGATAGCTCAGTGGTTTAAGCTGTGCCTGCCTATTGGGAACTTACACTGCTAAATCTTTATTGGAAAGTAAACCAGTTTGACTTTAAAACTATTTAACAGATATAACACTGTGCATATTTATGAGGTAACATGTCATGTTTTGATACCTGTATACAGTGTGTTATATTTAATTAGACTTAATGTATTTAAAATCCACATTCTGACTCAGATATTCTTTTTATAAGTGTCAGTCTTATAGATTTAATATACTGCTATATGCGGATACATTGTTGTATGTTTTTTATAATGAGCAAGAACAAGAATCCTCATAATTGTCATTTGGAGGGACTGTTTTAATAAAGTAAAGCATGTTTATGCAGTGGACAGTATGCAGTTGTCAAAAATATCTGATATAAATGTAATGATATGATGGTACAGTTACACACAAAAAAGATTGTGGACTGCTGTGCCTGCAGTGATCATTTTGTTTTAAAAATCCAACATTGATAAAAAATTATGTTTGAGCATAAAAAAATCACATGGGTAATATGCCCAAACTTACTGATTTTTATAATCTCACAGGATAGGTTTTAGACCATAAAAGGCTACTTTTCTTTTTTTTATTTATATAACTCTTTGCAATGACTTTTTTATGGCTAATATATGCCCCACGTATGAGCTTCTCAAAAGGCATTTTAAATGGCATATTAAATATGTTATTGCTTTTTAGAAAGTAAACCTAATATTCAGAAGACTGAGGCAGGAGAATTGCACTCTGGTCAGCTAGAGAACATCTCATCATGACCTCAGTGAAGTCATGATCTGGCTGTCCTGGCCCAGCAGGCAGTAGAGTTGCCTAGTCCAGGATCTGCACTGCTTCTAAGTGAGTGACTCAGATTTTCACATATCTCCCCTGATATCTAGCCATCTGAGTGTTAGTTGGCTAGTATTGTCCCTTGTTCTCCATTAATATCAGCACTGAACATAGAAGTTGGACTGCTATTTCTCATCCCCTAGTTAGCTTGTCAGCCTCTGCTACTAAAGGCACTGCAGCTGCAAGTGTTAGCAAACAGGGTGGCCATCCCTGGACAACAAAGTCAAGTCACTTGGAAAGCGGTGCCATCATCAGTTCCAAAATCCCAGCATCTGGAATGAAACTCTCACTGCTATGCCAGTATGCTTGAGAACATATAAACACATATCCCTAGGCAAGTCTACAATATTTTTCTACCTGGTAGGCGCATTCACCTTCCAGAATCCATTCGTGAGACTATAGGCACATTACAGTATGAGCCTCCATTTGTACTCTAATAGGGTTGGGGGCCTCCTGTCAATTTCCCCATTGGTTTGCTTGCCAGTTTCCATGTAGAACTTTTGGCTTGCCTCAGGCATTTTTTTTTTTTTTTTTTTTTTGTAAAGACATTTATTCAGCATGATGATCAGGCTGTTACATTTAGCAATCAACAGCATAGCTGCAAAAAAAAAAAAAGGTCTACATTAAAACCTTTTGTTGGAACGCTTTATACTTACCACAGAACAGAAACTAAAATAACCTGTTACACAATTAATTATAAATACAGTCCTAGAGTTTTTGGCCCATACACATGAGTATTGTCTAAAGCATGTCTTCTTTGTAGCAGCTAGGCCCTGCCACCACATGATGGCTGAGTTCACAAATCTGTTGTAACCTATAGCTTCCCTGTCACTTCTCTGGCTCTTCTCTCCTGCTAACCTTTGTTTCCTAGAAATGTTTAAAACTTTCTGCCATTGCCATAGGTACTGCTGCTACAGGAGCCACCATAACCACCTTGATTTCATGGTTTGGTAAAATATTGGCCTCTACCACCATAGGGCCCAGAGCTTCTGCCTCCAAAGTTTCCTCCCTTCATGCGTCCACAATTTGAATGCTGACTGTTGTAATTGCCAAATTCCTTATTGCTTCTATCACCTCCATAATTGCTTCCATCATTACCAAACCCTCGTAGCCATCTCGACTGTCACCATATCTATACTTACCACGGCTGCTGCCAAAGCAACCTCAACCACTGAAGTTTCCTCCACAACCAAAACTGTTATTGCCATAAAAACCACCTCCACGACCACCGCCAAAATTTCCAGAACCACTTTGACCTCTTCGGCTAAATGAAGCACTCACTGTCTCCTGCTTTCCCACTTCCCCACTTCTCAGTTCTGGCTGTTCACAATGCAGTATTTTTGAATGACAGTCTTGTCCAATCATGGTCATCAAAGATTACAAAAGCAAAGCCCCTCTACTTCCACTGCCTTGGTTGGTCATAATTTCAATCACTTCAATTTTTCCACATTATTCAAAATAGTCTTGTATGTGATGTTCTCCAGTATCTTCTTTTGTGCCACAAAGATCTTCTTCATAGTTAAGTGGCCACCTGGCCTTTGAGAATCTTGTCTTGAGACAGCTCTCTTTGATTCCACAACTCTTCTGTCCACTTTGTGTGGCCTTGCATTCATGGCTGCATCTACCTCCTCTCCAGCAGGTTTAGTATTCCCCATTGCTTAAAATGTCTGCTCAGACTCCCATCAGTTGTTTCAAAGCTCAGCCCTCCAATGAAGAGCTTCTATAGCTATTCAGGCTCCTTGGGAGACTCTGACTTAGACATGACAGCAGTCAAAAGAGAGACTGATGATGCTTCCTCCACAGTATCCACCAGCAGAAAAAGAGGCTTTTTTTTTTTTTTTCTTTTTTGTAAAGGGTCTTGCTGTGCAGCTTGGACTTGCAGTGATTCTCCTGTTTCAGCTTACCCAACACTGAGATTATATATGTGTGCCACCATACCTGCATGGGGCCGGTGCAGCATGGGGCTGGCACAGCATGTGGTACCAGGGATTATACTTGGGTCCTTGTTCTTACCAGGCAGGTGCTTAGATCACAGAGCTAGCTATCTTGCCAACTTCCACGCATATTCTTTATAAGCCTATTCCAGTAGAACCTTCAGCCAAGATAGCTATCAACAAGTCTGCCTTTTTATTTTTTTCCCATCTTAGGACTCTCTTCCAGCATAGCTCTATGGTCTTATTTCACAAATCCCTTGTTTTGTTTTTGTTTTTGTGGGTTTTTATTTGTTTGTTGTTTTGTTTTAATTGATTAATTGATTAATTAATTAATTAATTTTTTTAACATCTTGGTTTCAACTTCTAAAAATTGGTGGGGGTTTGTTCCAGTGAAACAGTCCAGTTTCTATAACTTATCCCTAATATCTTCTTAAGCCTGACTACAAATGCCACATTGACCATCCATTTATTCTGCATCATAGGGGATATACAGATAAAACACATCACGTAGCCCTTGGAAGAATGGGCTTTGGCTTTCTTCTGAGCTCTGGAACATCTCTAAAGTTTTACTCATATTTATGGCACTTTTTCTTCCTTTCTTATCTTCTTTAAGAGAACCTGCCAATATGTGTGTTTGGGTAAGCCCTCCTTCCACATTCCATCCCATGAGGGATCTTCTGCAAATTAGTTGTGGATGTGAGCCTGGGGACAGCATTCTGGCCAGGGCATTTTCTTAAGATCATTATAGGGTGGCTTGAGTAAAAGTAGTGGTGCTCCTCACTGTTAAATAGAGTTAGGAAGAATTCCTGGCAATCAATCCATATGGGCCTGTGGGTGTGGATAATAGACTCTTCCAAGTTGATCATTGCCTAGGATTTCTCAGTGTATTAAAATTAGGGTTCTTCCAGTTAAGGAAGTCAGTGGTAATAAAAGTTTAATACATTCATAGTCATTCCCCTCCTTAGATCTCCCCCTTATCTGAGTCATAGTAAATGAATCCTCTTATCTTTCATCTCTCAAAATGACATCTCTATGACTCCTTCATAGGGTCTGAGGATTGAGTTGCTGGAGAGGTTCTCTTGATAGGGGCCCACCAGAAAGTGGGGAACTAGGGCAGGCCACTGCCAGAGGGATCTCTGGGGATGCCTCAGGTCACACTGGGAGAGGGTTAACTAGATATAGGCCTGCAAAATTGTTTAAAAAATTAATCATTAACTGTTCATTTCAATAAAGTAGTAGAAATTATTACTACAATTATCTTAGCTATCTTGTCTGTCTGTCTATGTATGTATGTATGTATGTATGTATGTATCTATCTATCTATCTATCTATCTATCTATCTATCTTCCCCACTTCTTCCTTTTCTCATTTCCCTCATTCTAGTTCTTTCCTTTTGAGAAGTATCTTTGCCTTTCACAGTATCTATTGTACCTTTCAGATTAGTGTGTTGTACATAAAGTTCACTTAGTGAGGAGCCTTTTTCTGGCTTACCTGGATCCTTCCATTCACCTCCAGCCCCACAACTAATGAGCAAGAAAGAGATGGGACTAACATTTCTTGAGTATGTTGCTTAGTTGTTTTTTCTTTGTTTTTTAATTGAAATTTGTGAGCCATGTACAAGAAATTATGTTTTTTTATAATGTTTGTTAGCTCACCATCAGTAATATACAGGTGTGGGAAGACAAGATAATTCCCCCGCCCCCACCCATGAATCCATGCAGTAGAACTGGATACTTAATGTTTCTACCTGTCTCCTTTTCTCCTAGCTGCCTGAGTCAAGGATTTTCATGGAATAGCTCCCCCCCCACATATTTCTTTTCAAAAAATGAATTCATAGCTCCTTTGATGTACTTTATAACTATAAGGGCCTTCTTTTAACCCTTCATAGCTTTCTGGTCTAAGTATTGACCTTGCCTGATTAAATGAGGGAGTCTGGTGTCCTTGTAGCACATGCACGTCATTTGCACTCCCTGACCCCTTCCCTTAGCCACTGGAATCCTGCTGTTGGAGAGGCTCATTGAACACATTTAATCCACAGGCAATTGATTCATAAAATACAAGCTTGTGTGGTACATTGATTGAGGGATCACATACAATGCAATCGTGAAGTGAAAAACAAAGGAAGATACTCATGTACAAGGTATTATAGTAGATTGCAAAAAAGGCAAATACCTAAATATTTCAAAAATAAAAATGCATAATAAATAGTAGTTTCTCTGAGTGGCACTAAAAAGGTCAAGCATATAGATTATTCTTTTTTAGGTAATAAGTGAAGTCTGTGAGGTTGTTTCCTTACACTTTTTATTACCTGGCTTATGCATGAGGATGTCAGTACACAGCTTTACAACAGAAAACTCTTACTCTTCAAGCTGTACTGTAGACAGTGTATTCTCCCCCCCCCCCAAGTGGTGATGGTGATAATTCATTGATGATTAATTGTTCTTTCACACAGAAAGAGGACAAAGCTATTCTGGGCTTTGAATTGTTTTCCCCTAATACAGAGTTTCCATATTTTCAGTGACTTCTGCAAGATAGCATCATAGTGCTAGAATAAAAAAAATTAGTATTTCCAAATCTGGATGTATGAACTCTGAGATTTTAAATCAGACGTATGGCTGTGAGACTGCAGGCATATTTGCTAATTACCATCTTCTCTGTAAACTAGATGATGTGGGAAAGCTTAGAAACCATTTAGTGTCATGTACCTATCAGCTGTTCTTAGTGTAAACTAGAGAACAAGTGGGTGGTAATTTTTATGTCTACTCAAATCCTTTTTATACATGTCATCCCAGCAACATAGAAAATGGGTTTTTTGAAGGTGTGGAGTGTACTACAAGTTCACAGATGCTTGTGACAAGAGAAGAATAAGATTACCGTACTTGTATTTTGGAGTTCTTTTTCATTAAGAGTGGCTAGGTTGACTTTGTCTCAACTATAATGTTATTGACCAAAAGAGGGAAAGATAAGGAAATGGGCCTAGCCCTAATGTAGACTGGCTTCAGGAAAGTTAATTGACTTTAATAAAATTAAAGTCTTCACTTTTTCCAGGTTGTAAAACAAAAAATCTTTTAAAATTCTTTAACCTGCAGTTTTAAAATTTTAAGTATGTTCGTTCTTCCAGCAGTGTTTTAGAAGGCAGTTAGTGTTTAGAGCTACAGGACATTTTGGTAATGGACTCTGGTGTACAGAGTAACTGTGCCTTATGTTTGTCTTGTTGCTTATTTCCTATTATATAGAAATCATATTCCAGTAAGTCTGAAGTATTATGCAGAATGCTCATATTTTTTTTTGTTTTCTTCTACTTCCAATACGTAAGAACCTGCTTCTTTTTTTTCTTTCAATAATGAATAAATATTAGATCCTCTTACAAGTTACAGTACTATTTTAAATATTTTCTTCATTCCACTTCCAAAGGTATCACTTTGAAAATTCATCAACTCCAGCAGTTAATACTTATTGATAAATGGATTTACTAAAGCTATCTTCACCAGAAAGCCAGTTTTTAAATTTATAACCCAGAGCTCTAAATAGTATATTGTTATTTTCCTAAGAATTCTAATTTTTCCTAAGTGGATATTGTCAGCAGAGTTTTTAACACATTGTACTTCTTTTACTTATAGCTGTTCCTCTATGTATGGAACATTTATTTTGTGTCTTAAAAGTTATTTGTCTGAATTGCTGCTCTAGTGAAATTTCATAGTATTTTTTTTTTAAAAAGTGAAACATAAAATCAGTGTAACTGTCATCCATAAAACATAAAAATAGATGAATTAAGACATACTGCAAATGAAGTCCACATTGCTATTTAAATTACCCAGTTCATAGATGTTAAAGAGTAGTTTACTTTTGAGTTTACCTTATCAGTTGATCGAAGCATTGAATTGTTCTTAAAATTTAATGACCACTACTAGTAAAAATCAGGCTTAGACAAACAGGAATATTTATACAACATAACTAAAATGTAGTCTTAGTGTAGCTATTGTCAAACTTCCAAACCTATACACATTGTTTTGCTGAGAACAGTATGTAATGCCTGGTCCAGTATCTTAACACTTGTGCCATGCTTGCTATTTATTTCCTACCAAAGGGTACCTACTTAAAATGTAAGCTTCCTACTTTTTATGTTCCTTTTATAGGAAATAAAATCTATTGTTTAGTTTTTATTTAAAAAGTCTGTTAATCTATATTGATTTCTAATTTTCTCTGGGTTCCTTAGCTGAGAAATATAGTTCATCACTGACTATTCCATTACCTGACAGCAATTGATAAAGCATCCATGCACAAAGTGTCAGAAAAGGTTAATATTTATTGATTTTTATGGTGCTACAACCAATGTAGTTTTGCCATCAAAGATGTATGGCTACCAGCAATGGAATCTGTAAAAATTGCAGGACGCACACCAGTTTTTATTGTAACCTATACTGGTCTTCTAGGTTTTTTAAATGACAGATATTTTACTCAATACAAAAAGCTTTGCATGTGTGGCTGCTGTGAACCTGTGACTAGAATTTAATATTTTAATGTGAAACATGATAACACTTAAGAACGAAAAATGAGTTCTTGCCTTGCAGACAGCAGTCACATTTAGCCTTTTCTTCTACTTAACTATATGCTATTGATCCGAAAAGATGCCCAAGTAAGTGATAGCTAAAATTATGAGCAATAAAGGGCTTGCTTCTGTAACAAAAAAGTATATAATTAGCAAAGAAGGGGAAAGCCTGTGTTTAGTTTTAAAGGAATGTTAAAGAAACAGTTTGAGTGTCACACCAGTGCTCAAATGTATGCAATGGAAAAAAAATCTCAGTGAATAGTATGAATTAATTCTCTAGTTTCAGATTATAAGTAAAAATTATTTGTACTCCCTGAGTTGTTCACATATGTTTTCTGTCATAAGGGTAGCCTTTGGCTTGACCATAACAGCTAGCAGCACTGAGCATTTGCTTTTTTATGAATTTGCTTTCTTGAATATGCTTATAATTTGTATTACATAGTTGGCAGTTTTTACCATCTAGCGATTAAGAGGTGAATTAAGACAATTTATTAATTACTTTTTGACTCATAGTATATTGAAACTTATTTCATTGCCTCTGAGATCTTAGAGTATAAGTACTGATTAAATTAAAACAGTCCACTTATATTTGAGATTTAATGAAAATACTAAGACTTTAAAAACAGACATGCCCAAAAACTACTTTAAGCAGCAGTGTAGATCGCAGTGTTCCATAAACATGTTTTGAAATCATCTTTTGTCTGCCTATTTTTCAATTTGGTATTTATTCCAACAATCTTTGTTTCTTTTGTTTTTGTTTTTTGCTTCCCCTCAGACAGCTTACCCAGTTCATCATGCTTACTTAGAGAAAAGAAATAATTTCCTCCTTAAAAGGGAACATATATTGCCTAGAAAATTGCTGTCACATCACAGCTGAACTATTGCTGTAATATATGGCAATAAAAATTCTGAAGTAGAAAAAAAATAAAGCTTAGGGTAAGTTCCTGAACCATGTTTTAAAAGCTTTTGGACATATTTAATATTTTCTATAAAAATTCATTTTCTTTGAATTCTGGTTATGATTTAAATTATTTTCATAATGCCAGCATCATGAGTCTAGTTGTTTAAATAGTTCTGTTTGCTTGATTTTTTTAATGATTCTGTCCTTCATTTCATTTTTTCCTCTCTCACCAGGCAAAGTCTATACTAAGAGCATAATAATTAAAACCAATTTCCTTCAGAATATTCCCACTACTCTTGTCTTGCTGTTGTTATACATGTAATAGAGCATGTGTTTACAGTATCATAACCCCTCCTGCCTCTCTGGCTTGCCCACTGTCCACTCCTGAATCCCTGGACCACAGCTAAGTGACAGGCATCCCAAACACTCCACTTCATTTCTAAAATTAAATCCCTCTGCATCGTCATGCACTGGCATATGTAACACCTTCACTTCGAAATCAGTCATTACCTAAGGTATTGGCTGATGTGTGAAGATAGTTTTATGAAATTATTAATTAATTTACTATATATTTAGACTTTGCTATCTAGGAGAATTCAAGAGAAAAGCATTGAACTTACTAGACAAGGGAAACATTTGATAGAACAGACCTCAGTGAAAAAAGAAACATTTGATAGAACAGACCTCAGTGAAAAAAGAACTCTTTTGTAAACTAGTTATTCTAATTTAGGAATCATTTTGAGTTTTGTGAATAACAGTATGAATGAATGTGGAATTTTCAAATTTCTCAAGGCAAGATTTATCATAGAAAAAGGGAAAGGATGACGATTCTCAAAAAGAACTAAAAAAGTGCTTTGAGGCACTTTGTGTGTGTCTGTTTAATCAGATTTTTAGTAAACAAACTCATCCTTTCAAAAGATACACTATTTGTGAGTTGTTAGAAAATGTGAACCATCAAAGAGAGAATATTTAGAAAATGTTTAACCTCATTTTAAATTGTTTCACTTACTTTCATTTCGTATATATTTTAGTTGTAAGTAAAACATATTCTAAAAATTATAATTAAAAGCAACAGTAAATATTTTATAATAGTTTATATGCTTATTTGCTTTTTTTTAGATTGAAACTAAAAACTGATTCAGGATTTTTAATGATTTTGTTTGCATTAGAAATTAAATACAAGAGGTAAGTATAAATAAGCATAAATGTAACAAACAAAAAGTAATTTTTAATAAGATGACACTAACAATAAAATATCATTAGTAATCACTAAATGATGTTACTTTCTAAACTTCATCTTGGAAAACATAATCTATGTTGCTGCCTTGGAAAATGAAGCTTTTTAAGTTTATTTTAATGATTTCCTTTTAGGTCAGTTTAAAAATATGAGGGGATAACTTTTGAAGTAATTCCATCATAGTTCACAATAAAGGTTTTGTTTTTGTTTTTGCTTTTGTTTTTTTAATCAAAGAAAAGGCGTTTTTGTTTTAGTTCTGTAAGTGAGAATCAGTAGCCCCAGTGGTTTATTTTGTCCCTTTGACTACTAGAAGAAGCCAGTCATGTAGAAGAATTCTACAGGTGACCTTTCCCCTACCCCATCCTTTGTCCCATACCAGACATGCCGAAAATGTTCCACTACTGTTGAATTTTTTTCTCTCATGTATTTGCTTGTGTAATCTTGGGAAGGGATAAAAGCAATTGTGTGGCTTTTGCACAAGTCTCTTCTCAGTAGTCAAATACTGTTAACTAATTTCATCTGAAATTATTACTGGTTTCTTGTGACCTGAGAAAATTGAAACTTTTTCTAAAAAGAGCTATGCTAGTGATATTTTTTATGCCAGCTTTGACTGAGCTATTTCTGAAATAAGTGTTTGGGAATTTTAATGTATTGTTTTTAGTACTACAGCATTTGGAATGGGGCACAGACAGCTTTCATGGAGGGAATGTGATGTGGAATACTGTACTATATGTTAAATTTTGAGAAAATTTTACAATATAAAAATAATAGAAGCTCCTTACAGTCTGTAGCAGCAGAATGTACATTCAGGCACACAAGCACCCACCAGAAAGACTACAGTAATCTCCCTTACTCGGGAGAATGCTTCTCTGCTAGTTGACCAGATACAGTTCTCTGGGCAGCAGGGTTAGGTCAGAATCAGCCCTGCACACTCCAGGACAGAACACACTGTACAGACAGGTAGGCAGTGCCTTTACGCAGCCAGCCATTTTTATTCAGTGAAAAAGAAGCTTTGATCACACACTCCTCTCAGCCTCTCTTTGTGAAATGGAGAGCTCTTCTCTCCCTGCCACCCCCTGCACCTTTTGTTTCTACTTCCTCTTTTCTGTTCTTCTTATGACCTCTTAACCCTCTCTTTTTTATTGTCTCTTACACAAGAACACAGTAAAGTGCTATAAATTCACACCCACAAAACCAAAGGTCAAAGAGAAAATGACTTCAGAGGTTCAGAGGTAACATAATTAAGTGCAAAGCTAACAACAACCCAGCACACTTCTCTTCTAGTCTGCGGTGGGCTCTGAGTACTGTCAAATGTGTGAATAGCCGATCTCTTTTTTTAAAGAAGGTATTCCTTCCTGTCTTCAGGAAGATAGTATTCTTTTTGCCTGTTTTCCCATTTAGCTTATGCTGCTTTTCCTATTTAGAAAGGAAAATTCTTTTTATAATCTTTTGTCCACTAATTTTCTCTAATGGGAACTTTTGCTCAATGATTGTTTTTTTCATTTTATGTGCTGTGTGAATAACTTACTATGTTTTATAACTGAATGCTCGTTAATATATTCACCTACACATAGCCATCATGATTCAGAATGCACAATTTATTTATAAAACAACATGTTCCAGATTGCTGGTTTTCAACTGACTTTTCCCTTATTCTTTTCTTTCATACACAAAGTTTTGTGTCCGGAGACATCACTTTTAAAGGTTCAGTTCTGTTGAAAATTATTAGTCTACTACTGACTTCTAGTGCAGTAAACACTCCAGGAAATACTAAATTAATATATCATTTTAATACATCATTCTGTGGGGGCTGGCGAGATGGCTCAGTAGAAAAAGCACTTGTCTAGCAAGTGTAAGAGCCTGAGTTCAGTCCTCAGTTCTGGGAGTAGTGGGGAGTAATGCTGAAATATTTTATTTCCATGTTTTACACTTGTATGAGATGGCTATGTAAAAATGCAAATAACTAAAAATGCATACAGCTAATTGGAAGTCAGTCAGTTTGAACAACAGAATATCTGGCTTTTGAAATCAGACTGAATCAGAGTCAAAATAAAAGCAATAAAGAAGACATCATATAATGTTTATAACATCTCATATAAAGGCTTCATTTTAATACATAAATTAGAAAACAAAGCTATTTGTGGTGGTAGATGCCTGCATTCATAGTGCTCAAGACCTAAGACTGGAGGATCACTGTGAGTTCCCGGCCAGCCTGGGTTACATAATAAATTAAAGGCCAGCCTGAACTATAGCAAGACCTATCTCAAAAAACCAAAAGATAGCCGGGCGTGGTGGCTCACGCCTGTAATCCCAGCACTTGGGAGGCTGAGGCAGGAGGATTGGTGCGAGTTCGAGACCAGCCTGGGCTACAAAAGTGAGCGCAGGACCAGCCTCAACTGCATAGCGAGACCCTGTCTCAAAAAGACAAAAAAAAAAAAAAAAAAGAAAACAAAACCAAAAATATTACCATAGAAGAAAAAAATTTCTAAAAGCCAACAATAGTAAGTTCAATTAGCTACTATCTTGACTTTTTTAGAATGAATAGGAAACTAATAGAAGAAAACTGCAAAGGGGATTACGAAGCCAGTAAACAGGCAAGAAAATTTGAAGACGTACAGAAGTCATTTTATAATACTTCCATCATTTCTGTCTACATTTCCATCAGACTCACACACATTTGAAGTCATATACCTCAGATGAACCATTGAAAATTTACAAACAGCACTAGCATTTTGGTAAGTGAAAAGCCCCTTGGGGGGGAAAAAGAGAGAAAAGCAAATTCATTAGACTGCAAATTGGTAGGACAATAGTTTACTTCTGCTGTTCATGGTCAGGTAGTAGAAAGCCTCCTACTCTCTCTGTACTTGAATATCCCTCAATGTGAAATAAAAGGACACACTTTATTTAGTATATAAACTTATTAAAATTCTCTGAAGTCAGAATTAGTAGTAGATTTCTAATCCGATAACGTTTTTCAGGATTTTTACTTGTTTGAAATTATATTCAAAATCCATGCTGTGCCAACATATCTGTACTTTCCTAAATGTTTGTATGCAATTTTTAAGGAACGTGCAACCCCAGGAAAGGTCTGTAGATTTTATATGGGGACTCATGCCATCTTGAAAAATAGGGTGGTCCTCATTCAAGTACCTCACTTGTCAAGGTGTGAACATGTGCCATGGCAGGCCTAAGATAGAAGAAAATGCAGTTTACTGCTAATTTCTCTTCACAAAGGAAAGGAGTAGGTCTACATTCTCTGTAAGATTGTTTAACACGTCCAAATATCTAGGAAACCTCCTTTCCTTAGTATTTATCCAGATCGCTAGAACATTGACTCTTATTTTCATGAGAAGTTCTTTGAGGGCATTTAAAGTCCTTCTCTTTGCTAGGAAGTTAACTCTCTAGAAATCCAAGGTGATCTCCCATTTTCTTGCTAATGGGAATACTCTGAATGCATACTTTATGTTCTCCCACCTGACTCTCAAGGTTTTCATACAGTTAACAGAATATGGTTTTTAATGAGGCTTCAATATGCTTTAGAAACTTCTTTAATGACTTTGTTTTGACCTTTTGCTACTACCTTTACTGAGACTAAATTGTCTACACTGAATATTTTCTACCACAGTTCTCATTTTAATACTTTTACAATCAGCTTTTTCCCCTTTTCTTGATTCTGGAATGGATGTGTATTAAGAATTATAATGAGGAATAATAATCTTAATTTCCTTCATGTAATATCAGGAAAGTACACATGGCGTTAGCCCTCTTTTTTTTTTTTTTTTCCTTTCTGTAAGACTTTAGCCACTGTAATTCTAAGATATCACCAAGTATTTAATTTAAATTTACTCAGCTGCACTTTTTTTCTGTATGCTGTAGACATTTTAAATAGAGCTAAGCAGGATACGTTCATTGCGCCAATTACTTATAAACAATGAAAATTCCCATAAGACAGAAAGAGTGAAGGAGTAATATACATTTCTAGTGTGGGACCAGGTCCACCCTTTCATTCATCGCTGCTCTTGTATTCCCAGGTCAAATTATAGTCATCATTGCCACTCTTGATTTACCTGAACAGTTCTGCACAGGGGTCTTCTATGAAAATAAGCAAGTACTAGAACATTGCATACTGTATTATAGGTAATAAAGAGTTCTCGAGAAGTGAACTGTTGAGAGCTCTTTCCTTTGTTACTTTGTCTTCTCAATAATTGGATACCTGTGTAGGAATGTTATGATACCTCTACTTTCATGGTTATCATCACTTCCCTACAATTATTTAAGACCAGAAAATCCTTGTTTTTATATGAATCTTTGATTTCCTGGTTTTCATTTCGCCCGTTATTGAGCTTCATATTTGCAGATTTATTTTGTCTTTAAGATATTTTAAGTTTATATGGAAATTTGTTACACTTATTTTTTTATTTTTTATTACTTTTAATGAGAAATGACAATAAGACAAAACACAGTAGTATAGCTACAATAATTAATGTGATGCATAATATTTTCTTTGTAGTAGTTATTCACAGTACAGGATGCAGACATGATAATTTTTCTAATCATTATTGATACAAAAACTTCTTCTCATTGAACTAAGAGAAAGTAGTTATATACATAGTCCAATATTCCATAATAGCAGTGGGTTATTGGCAGAACTGTCAGAAGCTGTTGATTTAAGCCTTTTACGGCTGGGCATACTAATCAAGCTTTACTTGTTATGCCTCATGGTTAAATTTTTCTGTTGGGTAGTTAAGGGCAAGTTATAAAGCAAGACACAGAGGAAAGGGATC
Source organism: Myocastor coypus (assembly GCA_004027025.1). Taxonomy (NCBI): domain Eukaryota; kingdom Metazoa; phylum Chordata; class Mammalia; order Rodentia; family Myocastoridae; genus Myocastor; species Myocastor coypus. The sequence continues at coordinate 91,330 of PVJA010002105.1, forward strand.
AACAATGTATAGTGCACCTAAGTAGAGTCACCTAGAGAGAAAACAAACATTCTCTCAGGTTTTCACAGAGAGCAAACTGCTCAAGCAATGGCTGCAACTCCTCCAGACGGCCAACACTGACAACAGTTCTCCCAAGTACTGTACAAGGGATTTGACTGACGGTGTGAGACACAAAAGTTACATGTTTTGAGATTTGTTACCTTTGATTAACTTTCATAGGATGTTTTCTGTGCAGTCATGAGTGTTCAGAAATAAATTCACTAAATAAAAGCTATTATAAAATAAATGGCAGAACATCACTTTTGTAATTATTAAAAGAAAAATGAAAATGCAACAGTAGTACAGTTGTACAGAAGAGGATTTAACAGAGAGACACAGGGAGAAAAAAGAGAGGGATTAAGAAAAATAATACTGCTGGGAAACTTTCTCATTAAACAGAGTATATGAGAACATATTAAGGTAGAAATTTTAAAATGCATATTCATGCTCCTGACCCAGCCCGATGAAGTACTGCTACAATAACCACAAGAAGTAGGCTTTCCTAAGTGGCAGTATTCAAAAGTTATGCACTTACCCTTTTTTACTATTGAGAAATCAAGTATTAAGTCTTATAAGTCTAAGAGATGGGGAAAAAAACAAAATATTTGATCATTTCAAAGTAATGACTAACTCATTAAAAACAAAAGGACTAGAAAAATTAGCATTGGATTTTCTCAGATATGAACTACATGTGGGTAGCAAAATGTTTTTCACAGTATGGTGTGGCAGGTCCTATATTCTCTGTCCTATGTTATTCATCTTTTTCAACCTGACCACTGCTTCAGATGCTGTATTGTCTGGGTTCACCAATACAGAAGCCTTTATGTTGAGGCCTGCACCAAAGTCACACATCCACTAATTTATCAAGTATTTATAGAATGCTCTCCAATCAGCAGCCACTATTCAGGACTCTGGAGACATATTTGAGCTGCTCTAGAGATACAAAAAAATATAAGATACTCAGTGTATGTTGCAGTGCCATGTTAGCATGAAAGGTAAAAGGAAAAACAACACAGACAACTATATTTGAGCAAAAGGTGTTAGAGGGCTAGCACTATTGTATGTCCAAGGTTGGAAAAATTTAAGAAAAGTTTTATTGGGGCATAGTCAATTGAAAATAAATCACTATATTTAATGTATTCATTGTGATACGTTTTGACATAAAGATGATCAAAATAATGAACATATCCCAGATGTCTTAAAAGTTGTAAGGAAATAACTTTTGAACAGAAATTCACAGAAAGCAAAGCCAGAGCCATAGAAAGAGAATTATAAGCCTAAAACAGCATATGGAACCACCAGGGAAGAATAAATGATCTGGCAGGTTGAGAGCTCCTGACAGTAGGTGGGGCTGGACTGGTGTAAGTGAAATGGAATGTAGTCAGAATTGCAATTACGAGGAAGTGAAACAGACTCTCAGAGTCTGGAGGCAGCAGTGGCAGGGGAAACAGAAGGCAGAAAAGAGGTAGGTAGAGGCAGAGGATATTAAATGGCAGAAAGGAATCCAGGGGTTCAGGTGGGGCTTTTTTTTTTGACTCCATTTGAAAGCCACTGAAGCATTTGAATAAAAGAGGAACCTGAATTGACTTGTGTTTTCGAAATGACTCTTGGATTCTGAGTGGAGAAAAGGCTGCATGGAGAGAATATGATCTCAGTGATCACTTAGGGCAGGGTGGTTGGAAACAATGAGGTGCATTGGGCTTAAGGTGTAATTCCCAAAGTGGGGCCCATCTCACAGCGTCTCACTCCTCAGACTGTCTTATTTCTCTTGCATGCTGCTCAAATCGTGGGTAGCTTCATGTGATCTTGGAGGTCTGCAGATGTGGACTGACCTTATCTTCACTGAATATATCAGGCAAGCTTCATGTTTACATGTCAGTGGAAGGGTCTTACTGTTTGATGCAGTGTACTATATTCCTACTCAGAAAGCTCTTAATTTAAGTGTTCATCTACTGTTTGAGCCAATCTGTTCTTCTTATAACCTCCCGTCTTCCTAGTTCTTCTCTCTGGTACTTAAATTCTAATTTCTTTTTTCAGTTGGGCAATATTTTCATTTCATCTGGAAAGGTTGCTGCTTTAGTGAATATAAACTTATGCATACAAAATGAGACCTCAAAATCAAACAATGCTATTGTAGGTGTTCATTATTTGTTAAATTGACTAGCCATAGGGTATCAACTTGTCTTTGTCAGCATGCCTACTTTCTCATCACATCTGCCTCACAGTCCTTCACTACCCTGCTAAATGTTCCTTTTGATATCTTTCAGCATTTGTTTAGATTTTGATTCAGACAACTTCTTAAACTAAAACCTCTCCAGCCTTTGTCCCAAAACTACTCAGTTAATGTCTTGTTTGTTTGTTTGCACACTGACAGACTCTTCAGTAACTTTATTCTCTATCATAGTTCAATAATATATTTTTCAAACAAAATATTACTACAACTGTCTATCAGATTTCACTAGTTACTTCCCCATTTTCCATTCTGTTGTGCAAACAATGTTCAAATTTTTTGTGAAGCCAGCTGTAGTTAAGGTAGGGGAAAAGGCAGTAGGTGCAATTGTGACACAGGAAAGAAGTAAAGTTGTTTTGTTTCAGTGTGGGACAATGACTGGAAGGTAGGGACAAATGTGTTCTGATAGAGGAAGGGGTGTGTGGGAATGTAGTAGTACTCCTTGTGGAGAGTTCTAAGGCAAGGCAGCTAAGGGGATTATTTTCATTTGTGTTCTCAGATTTATTTGTAAGAGGAAGGCAGTTCTTTATAGGTGACTTAATCAATAACCAGAGATAATCTAATAAAGTCACAGTCACTAAATATTGAAATAATTATGTAAATTGAAGTATTTCTCCTATAAGTTGAGAAATGTTACTGTCAAGTAGATTGAACACTCATGTCAAAAATCAGGACATTTTCTTATGGAGAAGCTACCTGTGAAGTCATAGCACAATTATGATGTTGTTTTATTGACTAAAGCTAGAATGGAGTAACAGTGTTGAATTTAAGCAGTATCTTTATCTGTCCCAGCTTAGGACTATCTCCTGTCTTATAGTCACAGTCCATGGCACTTGGATGCTGGAAGTCAGCCTCCAAGTTGCCTCCCATTTGAGTGGTATTGAAGGCATGAGCATTGGATGGGTGTCTCAGTTACTCTTCTCTTGCTGGGACAAATACCTATCACTCAAAATTAGGGAAGGAGAGGTTTATTTAGCCCACAGTCACTGAAGGTTTCAGTCCATACTGAGGTGGCTCCAAGGCAGAGTGGCACATGGCAGAGAACAACCTTTCATGGCAGGGGCAAAGAGCAGGAGTACTAATGGAGGGGCTGCAGCTCAGACAGCTAGCCAGCCTCTCAACCCTCCTTACATTATAACCCAAATCACTTGCCCCAGGGCAAGTGCAGCATCTGTACCCATAATCAGCCACAAACTGTAGAAGCTGCCCCATAACTGCAGGAGGTTTTGGGGGACATCAGTACACAAACCATGAGTATGGGTTAGTTTTTTATTGATGTCTTCTTCCTGTAGTCACAATTCCAGTGCCATGCTATAACTCTTACATACCAGTGCATTCTGCTGTGGCTCTGGGGTAATGCTGTTTTACTTGGGGTCAGTTTATTCAGCATGTGTGGCATTAATATCATTAATTCGCAGTTTTTTAGAGCAACTTACTGGCTTGTCTCCATATCTTCCTGATAGAGGATTATAGATGAGGGGTTGAGATTTGACATTGTTCTGAGGAATAAACAGGAAAGAGTTATAATCTGTTATTCTAAATAGATTAGGAGAGCCGAGTGTGGTAGCGCACACCTGTATTCCCAGCACTTGGGAGGCTCAGGCAGGAGGATCAGTGCGAGTTCAAGACCGACCTGGGCTACCAAAGTGAGCTCAAAGCTAGCCTGAACTGCTTAGCGAGACCCTGTCTCAAAAAGATAGATAGATAGATAGATAGATAGATAGATAGATAGATAGATAGATAGATAGAGAGAGAGAGAGAGAGAGAGAGAGAGATAAATAAATAAATAAATAGATTAGGAACTTGAAAATGTCAGTTTGTGTAAACATAAAGCTATTTATGTAGTAGTATCTAATTAGTGAATTCCCTACACATCTACACTGTTAGTTCCTATTTTACCCACAGGACAATTTGAACATGGGTTTCGAGTATGTAAGGGAAGAAGGCAGAGTACCAAAATTTTTACCAGCTGGGCAAGTATTCTAAATTTTCTGGGTTTGGTGACACTGCATATGTAAATCTCTGCTTCTGGTTTATCTTGGATATTTAATAAGTGCTACTTCATGATAATAGCCCTCTGACTAGAAAAATGGTTACTTTGTTTTTATATAAGTTTAGAATGCTTTCCTTCTTTCAATTGCCTGGTCCATAGTAGCAGAGATACTGTTTTTTAAGCCTTTTGTTAACTTCTCAAATAATAATTGTCAGCTTCTCCTATGTTTGGAAGCCTAGCATATATGTCACTTACATTGTACAACTGACACCATTCAATAGAGTGAACTCTGAGTACTCATTTGTCAATTATTTGTTGAAATCCTTAGGATATGTGCGAGGCTATTATAAGGGTTTTCACAGTAGTAAAAAAGGAGCAAAGGGAGAAACACACAGTCAACATCAACAGCATCATTAATTGTACATGTCTGTGAATGTCAGGCTGAAGCAGACACGAAATAAGTTGGGTGGAGTTCAAAGTAAGTGTTCAAAGGTCAGGGAAGTAAGTGTGGGTAAACAGTCCAGAGAAAGTTCTTTAAATTAACTTATCATAAAAGGCTTTTCTAAAGAAGAATTAGTGTAACTAGGTCTAATGAAATACTATCCATGCAAAGATATGGAGCAGAAGCTTTCCAGGCTGAAGGATAAAAATTTCAGACATGAGCAAGTTTGGCTGTCAGAAAAATCCATGCATTTGGATACTTTGCTAGTGGTATTACATAAATATTATCATAGAGGCTAAATAAATAGTAAGTAGTAGGAAAGCTATGTACTAATTTTGCTATGTGATGGTAGAGCCTGAAATAAAAGATTTTAGCTGAGATGTGTGGTTCCTCATATTCTTGAATGAAGAGAAGATGTCACTTTTGTAAGGAAAATGGCCGCTATTCACATGGTGAACATCTGCCAATAATGGTGGCTGACACAGTATCAGTGATACAGCTTTCTTATTACTAAATATCTATATCCTACACATCATGAACATTTCATATCATTGTTAGGAAGCAACAAGATACTTTCTGTTGAATACTTCCAATGCATGGAATTTTTCCCTTATCATTTTTTTGAATTATTTTCAGAAACTAAGTCATTTCAACTTGTAAATCTCTACACCAGTTTAAAATGGTACATAATGTAATGTGCTGTGGCACATACTCTAATATATTTTAGGTATCATAGGTGTGTGTGTGCATGCATGTGTGTGTGTGCATGCGTGAGTGTGTGTCTGTGTGCATGTGTCTGCGTGTTATATACACTTTTTCATTCCATGAAACTAGGCACCTCAACTTTCTTTTCCATGTTTGGATTTTTCTAGTATACTTCAGATACTTCATTGACATCACTTATAGGAATAGTTCAATAAAGGCCCTTGGAGAACTGATTCTGCTGTTTTCTACTCAATCATCCCTAATCCATGCTCATATTTTAAGCTTTAGTCCTGTTGAGCTTCCAAGCACACCAGATAGTTCAAGCTTATTCATGAATGTCTTCCTTGTCAGGCATTGGGTACTTTTAATATGCTGCCCTTTAATCTCTTCCCTACCACCAGGAAGCTAAGCCAACTGCTTCCCCAGGGCCAGGCCTGGTAGTCTTTCTGCTTCTACAATGTTTATATGTACTATGTTTCAGCACTATTTCCTATCTAGCTGTTCTTTCCTACTTCTGTAAGGACCAGGTGCTTGGTTGAGGAGTTTGTTGAATGAATTAATAAATTGATAAGTGAACATTAGTAATACTTATATTCCAGGCTAGAAACTGTGTTGATGATAGACTACTCATTCACCTGAATGACAGTTACTAATCATTCTTTTATGCTCGTCTTGCCTGATGGAATATAGCCTTCCTTCTCACAGGCACTCTGTCCTGCAGATAGTCTTCATTGTATCACTTTCTGTTCACTTCCTTTGTATTCTGTACCACCCTTTGTATACCAACACCCTTTTCAATTCTAATTTTTCTTTTATTTCCATAAATTAACCTTTATTACTTTTTTCTCCTAAATAAAATTACTCCCACACAAACTACTGGGCTGTGTACTGCTTTTGAAAACCAGTATACATAAAGAAATCCAGTCTTCTCTTTACAAATTCTCTTTACTGGTTTTCTTCCCAGAACCTTGTTCACTTTCTAGCATTTTAGAATGCTACAGTATAAAATTACATAGTTTATTTTATATCTCATTGTTCACATTCCTTGTAATATAAGTAAAAGTAAAAGCCATTGTTGTGTTTTTCTGGGCAATAAAGTAATTTATAACTTTAGAGGCAATTCTTGTACAACTTAAAGTGTATCCATATAACTTCAGTCACTTGGTAAGATGTTGTAGATCTACTGGGTTATATTTTCTAACCATTGTCCCGTCAGTGGTTCTTATATCTTTGTTATAGTTTGATCAGATCCTGATATAAAAATTAAAAACTGGTCAGATCATTTTATAAATAGAATTTTTTTTTTTTTTTTTTTTTTTGCGGGACCGGGGTTCAAACTCACGACCTTGCACTTGCCACGCAGGCACTTGTGCCTCGGAGCTATCTCCCCAGCCCCTATAAATAGAATTTTTACAAACTGGCAAAATATTTAAATCTACTGTTTTCTGCTTCACAGCAGACTCAAATTTTAAGGAGTCTCTTATGCATTTTAAAAATTTTTAAGAAGAAGGAATGTTAAGTGATAGGGTTATCTACACTTTAAATTACTATATATTTGCTTATAACTCATCTTTTGAGAAATTTGTATTATTACAAAGAAATATTTATGTTAATATGTGAAATTTCATATGATTTATATTTTAATAACTTTATAATAGTTGTATTTTGCCATACTTTTTAGATTTTTCACTGAAGAAATTAAAATATGTAAAAAATAATGAAATTCCTTGCTCATTGCAAGATTTCTCCCTACAGCATATAAGTAGAATGTTCATGTCCTTAAAGAATTTGGATTGCTCTACTCAGCATCTACATGATTAGGGCTGAACAGAAATATTTGTGTTGCCCTCTTGGGGAATAGGAATGTCTTTCCAGCCATTCAGACTTACCCCTGAAACCTCTATTGACAGTACCTATTAGGTGAAACCTACTTGGACCAGTAGTAGGTTTACAAAAGGGAGGTACAGTACTTGTATAATAGACTTCAACAGAGAGTTCCCATTATAGTGTATAGTACTCCCTGGCCTCCAGATGGAAAGGATGCCTCTTCTAGTACATGCCACTGGCACTCAAATCAGTGTTTGTAAACAAGAAGTTAGTTCACAAGCAGTGAATACAGACACAGATAACCATCTCTTCCCACCTTTTATTTTATCTTAGGTACATCAATTTTATACTTAACAGTTTACAAATAGGACTTGAAATGGTTTGCAGTAAAAACACTAAGAAAATGAAGAAAAGACTGATGCTTTTAAAAGTACTTGTTTATTTGCCACTTTTTAGTTTCTTTTGTATAGAATAGATTAAAACATAGTCTTCCATTTTTAAGTGAGAAAAGTTTGTGAATGCACTATCTTAAATAATCTCAATAGGTTCTTGATTTTAAGGCCTGTTTCAGCCTGCCAAACAGCTCAGCAAATTAAAGCCTTTGAAAGCAGGCGCAGGGGCCAGGGATTGAATCCCTGAGCCTGCCTTGCTGGCCTGCACCCAAGGTGCCCTGAGAAAACAGTTGAGAGTGGGCATGGTGGCGCTCCTGTAATCCCAGCTCTTGGGAGGCTGTAAATAGGTGGATCACTATGAGTCTGTTATAGTAGTGAGACCCTGAATACCCTGTAGACCCTTTCCTAAATACAAAAAGAGAACTGTTTTCTATTTATTTAGTTCTTCTGAACCTGTATCTTAAAACCAGATTTATTTATTTATTTTAATTTTTTTTTTAATCAGATTTATAAATGACTTTTTCTTGATTTTTCCTTTTTACTCTCTGGTATTATATATTACATTTTTCTTTTATTAGTTTGATTTCTATAAACGAATGTTAACAGTTAATTATCTTCTTGACTTTTTTTAATCTGTAGTATTCTTACTTAAACCCAGTGTTTGGCAAAGTGTGGTACATAGACTGTTAATGCTAGAGCTGCTTGGGAAGTGTGAATGTCTGCTAAAATTCAGTGCCTATCCACAGAGTGAGAATGGCTTCCTATAGGACTGGGTTCTCCATTTTCACCTGTATCCATGTGATTATCATAGTATTAGGGAAAGCTCTTGATTTGGGAACTGTATATATAGTTTATGTAGTCTTTTCTTTTGTGTTGTTCTTCAACAAAAGGATTACCTAATTGATAATGCAGTATAAATCTCCTTTAAAATATTTTCCATTATCAAAATTTGGTAAAGATCATTAAACATTCTAACTGCTTTAATTTGTTGTTTTTAGTGTCCTTAATAACATCAGTATTATTGACTCTCTTTTTTAAATTGTTTTTACTTTTAGCATTTAAAAGCTGCCACTTATTTCTGACAATTACAACACAGAACTGTGTCCTGTTCTACCTCTTGAGTCTTCTCTGATGTTCTTGCTTCCTTCCTATTTCCAAATGGGATTCTATCTCAGGCAGATCAGCAGGGTTCCTCTTCTGCCTCAAGGAGGAGCCTCCAGGTGCATACTTGTCACCAACCTTATTCTTCTCAGGTCTAATTCAACCAGAAGGTGAGCCAAGGTAGAACCACAACTATTTTAGAAATAAAACCCCTTTTAATCATTTCACTGAGGGGAGTAATATGCAAACTACAGTGATATGTATACCGTTTCTTAGAATGGACAGTAATGCTACTAAAATTCAGCTCCCTTGTGTTCATATTCTTTTATCAGGTACTATATTGCAAACCCTTTTTTGAGTTCCAGTGTAGATAATGTCTTGCTTATATTTTATCATCTTCCCACATGTCATACTGTGACATTTTTTTCAGTCAGGTATAGACTTTTTGCATGTTTGTTCTAATTTTTTTTTGTTTGGTTTAGTCTGGTTTTTTCTGAACATGCCTCCTTGTTTTTTTATGGTGGTTCCTGTAGGAATTACTGTATAACTAAGTGACCTGTCGTAGTACAGCAGTGGCAATGAGATACAGAAAATTCACTTCCATTTTGATTCTATATCTTCCCAACTCTTAAATTTCATTGTATTAAATACAATTTTTATCTCAGTCATCTAAGTTCATGAGGAAAAAGACAGTGGCAGACATATTCCTGTCTCTATATGACATCTTTCTTATGTATATGTCTTTGTCCAATCGTTTCCTTTCAACAAGGGCACCAGTCATGTTGAATTAAGTACCTTCCTTTCTCCAGTATGACCTCATCTTAACTGCTTGCATTCACAATGACTCTGTTTCCAACTTGGACACTATTCCAAACTCATTCTGAGTATCTGAAAGTGAGGACTTCAACACATAAATTTTTGAAGTATATGATTCAATCTATAATATATGACAATTCAGATATATATTGTAACAGCTATATAAGAGGTCTTTATAAACTTATAGAAATGTAGGATGGGAGGTAGATCTCCACAACCTGAATATTGTGTGCCTGTGAAGTAGATAATTTGTTTTTGTCCTAGTTTATCAAACACCTGATTTCAGTTTTATTCTTGTGATTTGCTACTGCTCAAAAATCTTCCCTTAAAATTCTTTGCTCACATCTTATAAGGATCTGTGTTTTAGCCTTCAAATCTTAATAAAGAGCTAAAAGAAATTAAAGCAAGAGAGCTTCAATAATGGTATTGTCATAGATTAGCTTGCTACTTCTTTGATGCTGGTTCTAATGACATCTCACTTTCTCCCCTAAGTATCAAATTACCCTAGGCAACTTCTACCTGATTATGTTAATCATGCTAAATATGCAGTTGTCTTATTTTGAGGAGTTGGCATTTACAGAAGCTATATTTACACATTTCAGTAACTTTCACAACTTACATGCTGAAAGCTACCAATAAAGCTGTAGACCTTTTTTTTTTTTTAATTCTGAAGATTGTAAAGCCCTACAAGGAAGTTTTGAATAGAATATGAAGAGATACTAATTTAGTACTGTTGTGGTTCTTTGTGCAATGAAATTTGTATGTTTCTGATATCACTAAATGTAGAATAAATCATTATCGTTATAAAAAATCCCAAAGCACCTCCCTTATGTACACTATTATATACAGTGAAATTTAGAACACTCTGGCAATGTTTCTGCTGTTCAGCTTCTACTTTGTTCTGTCTTTGGAGAGATGAGAATGAAGAACAACATCAAATGAAAGTAAAATCTTACGTATTATTTCACTGATTTTTATACCCAATATGAAGGACTACCATTATATTCTGGAACTGTGTCCATTAATGTGTATTTAGAGTATGCAGAATTTTGTCTTAATATGCTCAGTCTTTATGTAAAACATAATTCTAAATCCATTTGAGTAATGTACATTTAACATAAGCAGAGTTGTAGGCTGGCATAATTAAAATGCATAGAGCTGACATACTGGGCTTCTGCTGAAATATGCTTTTAATTGAAGAGAATTATGGCAATATATTACCCATGTGCCTCTGATTAAACCAGAGCATTGGCTTGTATAGTAGCTCTGTGCTCTATGAGAACTGTACAGTATCCCATATGTAGTGGTTAGGTATTTAAGTATTCAGTGGGATATATATCTGAATTGTTTGATGTAGTATTACCTAATCATACATTATCTTATTGAAAATGCATATTGCAACCAGATAGTTTTGAAAAGAATTTGTTAGTAACAGTTATATTTACCAGTGATTGAAGGCCATTCATAAAAATAGGCATTGTTTATTAGAAGTTTTAATTCTGTTTGAGCTTTGGAATAATAACCTAAGAAAACATTGACTTACAGTACTTTTTGTTTACTTTTATAATTTTTTAAAATTATAATTCTCAGTTAAGGAAAAATATAGTTTATGTATTTTGCCATTTCCCTGTAGATTAAATTTTAATGCTCAAAAATAGGGGCCTAAAATGATAAACATCAATGAGCATGCTAATGAAAGTTTGATTTTCTAATTTCAACCTGGAAAAGGAGGTCTTTGGGGCATGCTAATGTGATGACATATGGTATCTATTTTAATAAGTAATGTTCAGATAAGAAATAGTACCTGATATGAATTCATTTTGAATCTTGTGTAAGGTTTATATTTTTACTGTAAGCTGTTATATTTAGTGCCCACAAATAAGGATGAAGTAGACAGTAATGATGGAAAGATTTCTCCTTATGCCAGCTTATTTGCTCCGATTTAGCTTAGAAGTTGTTTTTTATTTATGTATTTTAATAAACAACTGCATAAAATGTCTCCCACATAAACTTGTAATCTGATCCTAGTGATTTCAGTTTATGCCTCTTTTACAAAACCATATACTACTGATGTGTTCGTGTGTGTGTGTGTGTGTGTGTGTGTGTGTGTGTGTGTGTGTCTCAAGACAATTTTTAACAAAAATAGAGTCACTTACGTTCTCATTCCAGATTGACCCCAAGTGTTAGGTGGTCCTGTTATAGTCAGGAATAACCCCATTTTCCTCATCAGTAATATGTTTGTTCTGACACATTAGGATTTTTTCCCACAGGGATGAGAGTTTGTGTGTACCTATGTTCTTTAAAGTTCATCTCTCTTATGATACAGGAATAATATTTTGCTTATATTAAGCCTTTTTTCTTTTTTAAGGAAGAATTTCTCCATACAGGCCCAATCCTACAGGTTGGTTACAGACCTGTGACCTGTAATTTATTGAACAGTGCCGTTAACAAAGCCCAGATTTCCTGTGCTGTCAAGGCAATCAACACAAAAACCAAGAGCTTTTGGAAGTCAATAAACAATAAGAAAAACATTTGAGGCTGCCAGTAGCTCTTCACAGGTAATTTAACGGCCTTTGACTATAAAGTGTCAATTGTAGATGTCTGCAAATATGAAATGTGACATTCTGTCTTGCCATGTTCTGCCAGTAGTTACCCTATAGTCTTCTTCTGAGGTCTAGGAAGCTTTTAACAATTCTGTACTTTCCCATAAAGACTTAAACAATGAATTGGCTTAGGACAAGCAGCCACATCTGATCCTGTTACATGTGGGTATAATAAGGGTTTCTAATCAGGAATATCAGATTATTTGAAACAGATGAATTAATTAAATTGAGTATTTACCCTGTGGTCTATGAAGAAAACATATGCTATGGTAAGTTTAAGCCTTAGAACTGTTCTAAGTTGACTTAAATGCTAATGCTTCAGGTACTGTGTAAAAGCAGTACCAATTAGACAGACAGAAAACAAAAAAGGCTATCCTGGAAATCCTGACATTTTAGCCCTTCAAAAGTTAAGTAGGTTTTTTGTTTGCTTGTTTGTTTAAAGCCTTATGTTTATTGTTTTTAATTTAACTTGTATGCCTTTTCACACATTGGGTGGCTTTGCTGTTACTCTGGTTAATGCTGGCAGGAGTTGTTGATGTGACTCTTCACATTTCAAAGCAAACAAAAACCTTGTGCAAGTTGCAGTCAAACAACTTGAAGTCGTTTAAATCAAGTTCTACAAACTCCTTCCTCTTACTTGTCCAGTGAAGCAGAGAAAAAACTGACAGCCATTCAACCACAGAAAAATTGTACTTGGCCTGCAAATCCTGCCACACACATTGTACATTTTAGCAATTTCAAAATACATTTTTTTCCTCTCCCTGAGCCAAGAACTTTCACTTTTTACCATAAACATTTTATGTCTTCTCTTTGGCAAGCACATTATGTCTTGTCTTTGGCATTCAAACTTCTGGTACCACTGTTGTTATGCTTTGGGGTCACTGTTAAGTAAAGTAAAGGTCACTTGAGCATACTCATGAACTGATAACCGAATCAGTATCAAGTGCCAAATAGAAAAGTAGTGCACACAACATGAGTGAAGAAGATATAAGGAGGATTTCCAAGATAATGTGAAGCTACTCATAGGGTATACAATATAAAATTTAAAAACTGTTTAGTTTGGAATTCTACACTATATATACAATGTGTGTGTGTATGTGTGTGTGTGCGTGTGTGTGTGTGTGTGTATCTCAACTGACCATGGGTAAATGAAAGTTAGAACATGAAGCTGTGGATAAGGGGGAGAACTATGGCACTTTCTTTTCTGGGTCCCTACTGTCAAAATTGTTAACTATTCCAAAACCTATACCAATCTAAGAAAATTACTTTTTTTATGTAGCATGTTCTTTTAAGTACTGAATCTGAGAATCTTTTAATATATTTCCTGGAATTTTTATTTAATTTTATGAATTTTCTTTTTTCTTTTTGTATTTTAGAGAAGAGTTTACGGGATGTTCAGGGTCTCACTACTAGATCAGACTCATAGTGATGTGCCTGTTTACAGCCTCCCAATACTGCGACTACAGGCATGCGCCACTATTCCCAGTCTCAATTACTATCTCAATGCACCCCAGGGGTGGGGCTGGCACAAATTTTCTCTTTATAGTCTTTTTTTTTTTTTAGTTTCCATAAATATTTTAAAGTTTCCTTATATTAAAATGTTAACATTTTGCTATTTAAAACTTTAAAATAAATATTAAGATTTATCTGTTCTGTATTCACTATGCTTGTGGCATCTTTTATTTTAATCAGTCAAGTTCTGCAAGATCAGATCCTCAGAGGTGACATAGACCAACAAAGCCTTATAACTCACTGATACTAGAAGAGTAGGAAGTGGATTAAAATGAAGTCATGTTCCATAGAATAATGTGAGAAAGATTTTAACATCTCTTGTGAGAGAGAATGAATCATCAAATAGTGCTGGAGTTCAGAGGAGAGTAATGTTGGCTGAACACCTAGAATGGTCTGGGCTTCAGTCGGCCATTAGATAGGAGCCATCTGGCACTTGGAGGCATAGATATCTTGGAAAGATAGTACTGCTGTGAGAAATTCAGAAAATTGAAGATACTTTAGTTAAGAAGTAATGGGAAATGAAACCAGGAGTTTATTTATGAGCATGCCAGAGTCAACATCCTCACTACAAAGTGTGAGAAAGCAGGCTGGATATGACCTGAGCTGCTTTTGCTGTGATCAGACAGTGAGGCAAGTCCTCTATTGGATGGGGAGGAATTTCTTGATTAAAACACAGGGAATTTGTGATACAGATAGAAAGAACATCTAGCATGAGCTGTCTAGTAGTCCCTTGAGCACTAATAATTGAAGATACAAAATAGTTGGCACAGAGATAGCAGTTGAAGTTATGAAAGGGAATAATTTCACCCTGATTGTATATACAGTTTAAAGACTACAAAGTAAAAATCATGGGAACAGGACAAGACTTTACAGCCAGAGAAACAGCAAGATCAATCAAGGAAAGGCAAAATATGCAAGTGACATAGGAAAATCATGTAAGCTTCTGTTTATCTTGAAGAAAAGGGTGGAGGAATCGAGAGTCCTATGCAGAGTATTCTTGGTGCATACTGTGTTTCAACCTTCTCTAAGGGCTCTTCCCTCTGACATGAGATTGTAGAGAGTGAAGCCAAGATCAGTAGTTTTATTTCTAAGATACATACACCAAGGGAATCTGCTTAGGAACATTGGACTTATGATCCTTTTAAAAGTGCTGTTCTATACAATGTAAGCATTAAAAATTTTGCTTATCATAAGTAATATTAAAGTGCAAACTAAATATGTAAAATTTAATTATATTTATAATTTTATATGATGAATCCACATAAATCAAAATGTATGAGAATTCTAAGATTGATAAGTAGAAAAAGAATGAAATTCTAAGATGTATGAATGGGAACTGAAATAATGTCATGGAAGTATCTTTAATAATAACTGGAGAAATATAAAATAAATCAAGTAATCCATTTTTTTGTTTAGGAAATAATTCATTCAAAAGCACTTCTTTGCCTATCTATGATGATATTTACTGTCTTTTCTCAAACCTGTGGATTTAAAGTGGGACATCTTATAAAAAAGGATTTGGTTATGGATTCATTCAGTGGCTTTCACTTACTTCTGTCATTCTTCTACTAGTAGGTTTCAGATCAGGTATCCTAAATCATAATCATATATGCCAGTTTTCATTTGGTATCACAAAGGACAAAAGATTTGGACATGTTTCATTGAAACAACATATTTTAACAAAATGTATATCATTTTTTAAGAGACTAAACATAGTAAGAAGATACCAATGATACAGAATTTCACAAAATGAAATAATAGAAGCTTAATAATGATTGTTATGCTGCATAGTACTGTCTTCAAATTAATTGTTTTGATTGCCAGATATAAGCATGCAAAATTGGAATAAAAAGTTATTAAAAAATTAGAAAGAAGAAAAACCTAAGAATTAACTGCTCCTTTCTTTCACTAGATCAGCAGAAATCAGCAGTATAATTATTCATGCTACACAGTATATATACATATTATTTTTCCTTTTTTTTTTTTTTTTTTTTTTTTTTTCCCGGAACCAGGGATTGAACTCAGGCCTTAGTGATTGCCAGGCAAGCACTTATTCTACTAAGCTATCTACCCACACCTTTTTTCTTTCTTTTGTCCTTTTCTTCATGTCAGTTGTTCCCCATTTGAACAGATACTTTCACTTTTCCAGTTTCTATTGTACCTTTCAGATCATATTTAAACTTTCAGGCTCTTTTAGTAACAAGACAATGCAGAGTTTGTACATAATGTCTGATTTATTTCACTTAGGAAAATGGTCTCTAGTATCCATTTACCCATAAAAGCCTCAAGTTTATCTTTTTTGATAGCTAAATAATATTTGATTGTGTAAAAATGCATCTTTTCTATCTATTCCTCAGTTGATGGGCATTTGAATTGTTTCCAAGCTTTAGCTATGACAAATTATGAGGCTATAAACATGGATGCACATATATCATTGTGGTATGATGTTTACAGTTCTTTTTTAAAAACTCCAGAGGGGAATAACTGGCCTGAGTGGGACCTCCAATCTTAGCATTTTGAGGAATCTCCACACTAATGTCCAAAGGGGTTATACCAGTCTACACCCACACCAACAGTGGCAAAGAGTTCCTCCCCCCCCCAGCCCCTCCAGCATTTATTATTGATTGACTTCTTGATGATAGCCATTTTTTCTGGGGTGAGATGGAGTCTTTGGTGTTGTTTTAATTTGCATTATCCAAATGGCCAATGATGTCGAACATTTTTTTCATATCTTGGTGTTATGGTTTGTGTCTAGTTGTGTCCCCCCAAAGCCTTATGCAGTCATGGGGCAGGGACTTCCACAGTTTGAATTTAATTTATGATCCACTGGGATTATGGGCGACCCAAGGCTGGGATTATGCGTTTTAGTACTGCTAGGATTATATGTGGTTCTTACATCCAGCCTGAGATGGATAGCCTGAATGTAATGTAAAACAGATAGATAGTCTTGAATACAATATAAGAGAAACAGAGACAGACTCTCTGTTGCCATTGTTGCTGTTCCACTGCCATGAACTACTGACCTCTGCCATGTGCTTCTCTGCTTTGGATCCAGCTGACGGTGAACTGAAACCTCCAGTAACTGTGAGCTAAATAAACTTTTCCTTCCTTCATTTAGTGTGTTGGGTTATTTGTCCCAGCAACAAGAGAAGAGTAACTGAGACGATTAGCATTTGTATTTCTTCATCTGCAAAATGTGTATTCATCTCAGAATCTCATTTTTGGATTGGGTCTTTGAAATTTGGGGACTTGATTTTTTAAAAATTATTTTTATATGTTCTAAATAGAAATCCTTTGTCTAAGGGACATTTGGCTAAAAATTTTTCCCAATTTATGGATTTTCTTTTCACTCTGTTGATTTTTTTATAGATTTAATTTTATTTTAAAGAGTAAAAATAGCAGAAACAAAGATAGAAAAAATAGTAACAAGTAAGAGTACATATAGTACAGAATTTCAAAACATGAAAAATTTAACAATGGTTGCATTACATATTTTCATCATCAAATCAGTTTAGATTAGCAGACAGGTATGTAAGACTGATTATACAATTAAGAATTAACACTTTCAATAAACATTTTTTTTTTCTCTTCCAAGTAAATTTTGTATTTAAGTCACTCTTCTAAAAAAAAACTATAGGGGTTGAGGATGCAGAAAATGCAAGGTCTTGAGATTGATTCCTGGTACTGCCCAAAATGTATGTATGTATGTATGTATGTGTGTATGTATGTATTTAGTGATTTCTTTTGATATGCAGAAACTTTTCAAAAAGATGAGATCCCAATTGTTAATTCTTTGAAATATTTCCTGTGAAGTTTGGTTTTTCCTCTTGAGCTCTTTACCTGTCCCTATCTCTTAAAGATTTCTACCTGCTTTCTCCTCCAGAAGATTTGGTATTTCTATTTTAATATTTAAGTACTTAATCCTTTTTTACTTTAGTGCATGGTGATACACATAGGTCTATTTTACTCTTTGTGATGTGAGAAGCCAGTTTTTCTAGCACCATTTATTAAAAAGGCCATTTTTCTTCCAGTGAACGTGTTTGTCAAAAATAAAATACCTGAGTGAGTTTGTAATTGTGTCTGCATCTTCTAATCTATTCTTTCAAAGAGCCAACTCTTTCATTTATTCTTTGTATTGTTTTCTTCATCTCCATTGCATTAATTTCTGCTCTGATCTTTATGATTTCCTTCTATATGTTTTAAGTTTAACTTGCTCTTCTTTTCTAGGGGCTTGAGATTGTTTATTTACAGCATAAGATTGTTTATTTGGGCTCATTCTGTTTTCCTGATATGTGAATTTACTACCATAAATTTCTTCCTTAAGACAGCTTTCATTGCATCCCACAGGTTTATCTCTTTTGATCTTTTTTTATTTCAAGTTGACACTGAAAGCAACTAGAATAGCTACCCCTGCTATTTTTAAAATCAGTTCCTGTCCCTTGAAGTATTGTTTTCTATCCTTTGACTTTCAGCCTATGAATTTTCTTTTAAGTTAAATGAGTTTCTTATGTACAGCATATTGTTGGATTTTATTTTTTGATCCACTCAGTCTATTTTTTAATTTTTTTATTTTTTTCAATGTATCATTTATTTAATTGGGTTCTTCATAGGAAATTTAGAACACTAATTTATGAGGATAAACTCCATTTGTCAGAGCAAAAATGGATCACAGGTAGCCCTGCAGCTGAGGAACAACTTCATTTTTTTTCTAAAATCTGTGTGTCCACTGCTTTCTGATCCACCTTGAACTCTCTGAAATCTAGTGTCTCTCTTTCTCACCCTCCTGATAGCTGGGTTTCTGCAGCCTCTTCTTGAAGTAAGCATCAGTGAGGTGCTTGGGGATTTTCACTTTGCTGATATCAATTTTTGTAGAGGTGGCAATGACAAATTTCTGGTGTGTTCTTTGGAGAGGAACACAATTAAGGCTAAGAGGCCCAGTCACAAGTAGCAAGCCACTGGCCAACTGCTTCAGAAAGACCACTCTCTTGCCTCTGTGATGCCTGATGAGTATGATCACGATGGTGCCAGGAATGATGCTAGCTCAAAGTTTCCTCACAGTCTGACTGAAGGGTTTCTTGCCATGGGGCTCAGGAGCTTTCAGGGTACATCTTTAGTAGGGTAGTATCTAGGCATTTTTTGAAGCTTAACCACCTGGATACCTCCATTCTTGTCCCCAACAACTGGTTTTGCGATGGTAACAAGAACTTTGTCCTTTTTCTTCTCAATCTTTGATTTAGCAGCTGTGTACTTTCTCTTGTACAAAGCCTTTCCAGAATACATAGCAGGTCAGGAGTATCTACCAATTCCTCTAACCAAGACAGGATTTCTGCTTCAGAGGGACTGCCCCATCTTGGACATTTTTGCCTTCTTCACCTTACTGTTTTTATCAGTGTCATTGACAGATGCCTTCTTGGCTTCAGGTTTCTTCTCTTTACTATATGGGTTCTCAGTTTTTTCCCCTGCCATCTTGCAAGATGGGAAAGAGAACACTACCAGTCTATTTCTTTTAATTGGTGAAGTGAAGCCATTTACATTCATGGTTTTCACTGAAATATATTTACTTGTCTTTGTGATATTATTTTCTAGCTTTAGGTGCTCTACTTTTTCCTTCTATTTAACTGCTTGTTATGCTTGGTGGTTACTTTCTGTTGTCATTCTTGAAGTTGTAGTTGTTTTTGTCTCTTTCTAAAATACCCTTTAGTACTCTTGTAGGGTTGGTTTAGTGATCATGAATTTCTCCTGTTGTTCTTTCACATCCAAATATTTTATCTCTCCATTAAATTTGATAGATAGTTGTGCAGGGTACATCAGTCTGGGTTGTAAGTTGTTTTCTTTCATGTCCTGAAATATTTCTTTCCACGCTTTTCTTGTTTTGATTTGTGTTAAGAAATCTGTCATGATTCTCATAGGCTTTCCATTATAATTGATGTTTCTTTCTCTAAGAGCTTTTAATATTTTGTTCTTCTCAATTTCTGTGATTTTGATTATTATGTGTCTAGGTACAGATTTATTTTGATTATGGCTAATAGAACTTCTATAAGCCTCTGTTGTGTATTCTTTCCCCATGCTTGGGAAATTTTCTTCTACTTCAAATAGTCTTTTTATATCATTTGTGTTGACCTCCTGTTGTTGTTTCATTAACATTCATCATCTTACATTGTTTTTGTTGTATCATCTTCCAGCTGTTGGATGGATGTTTCCTAGTTCCTTGTCATTTAAGAGATCTTTCCTTTTGTAAATACTAGCTGTAATGTTGTCTTCAAGGTCTGAAAGTCTTTCAGTTTCATTCAAGTAGTTTTTCTAGTTTTCAATGGAATTCTTAATTTCCTTGGTATGTGTTTGAATCTGTCTCATGCATTCTGATTCTTTCCTATAATGTTTGTTCAGTGTTTCCATTATTTTTCTATTCTCTATTTTTTTACCTATGTCTTTAAATGTGCTGAGAAATTCTTTCATAATTATTCTCATTTCCTTTTTTCCTGGGAGGTTATTTTTTATCTGATTTCTTCTATAGCCTGATGGAGTTGTTCTTTAGTTGCTATGATTTCAAGTTGTTGTATGTCCTTGTCTCTTAGTTCTTTTCTGAGTGTGGTAGAGGTCTGAGATTGCCTCTTGCTCCTTTGTTTTGACATTTTGAACCCCCCCAGTATTCATCTGGGCTCAGCAATGATGGTAGGAGTGCATGGAGAAGGTCAATATGTTTCCTAAATAGTGGGGGTGTGAAGTAGATTCAGTAGAGCTCCAGCTGTCCAGTGTTCTGCATGACTTCCATCACATTGGGGACCAGTTGTACCTTAGGAAGGCTCCCATGATGATGTGGTATGGGCCTATTCTCTGCAAGGTTATCACAATATTGGGGGACAGGTAGGACTCACTAAGGATCCTGCATTGTGAGGAACTAGGCTACACCTCAGCAAACCTCTGTGTTAAGGCCAGGGGCAAGGCTCACCAGAGCTCTTTAGGTATCCAGGCCTCAGCCTGCATTTTTCAGTGATGGAGGCAGGAGTGCTGTACCTCAGCAAAGCTCCTGCTATGGTGGATGTTTGGCGGGGGGCTGGGGGGATAGTAGGGACACAGGGATCACCAGGTTCCCATAACTGTCATGGCTCAGCTTGCCTTCTGCAGTTTAGGGGGGTGGGTGGAGGCTCACTTCATCCTGTAACTGTCCAGGCTTCACCCTGCCTTCTCAAATGTCTCCTTGTAAGTACTTCTGCAGTTAAAATAAAAAGTTTTGCCCCTTTATTCTGAAGGAAAATATGTTAACATTAAAATTATTTGAAAATCTCAAGTAAATTATTTATAAATTATTAGATAATACTAATTTTAAAATTAAAGCTGAACTGTCCTTATCTTAGTGACTGTCCTTCCTTCATTTATTTTTTTCTGTATTTATTTTTAAAATTCACTGCCCACCTTGTTAATGGCTGAAGTTTTTTTTTTTTTTTTTTTTGAGTTTCAATTTTTTTTATTGTTTAAATTTAACAATGGTTATATTACATATTTTCATCATCAGATTAGCTTAGATTAATACATATAGGTATATAAGATTGATCAAACAATTAAACATTAACCTTTTTAAATCAACATTACTTTTTTTTTTTTTCTTTTCCCCTTTCTTTTCTTTGAAAGTTGACATATTGCATATTGTCCTCACAATGATTCTACAGAGTACAGTGTGTGGGCATGACCCTCCTCCCT